>JBCEWB010118809.1:0-11570 GCA_039654565.1 Peronia peronii
AGATAGATAGATAGATAGATAGATAGATAGATAGATAGATAGATAGATAGATAGATAGATAGACAGATGGACAGATATATAGATAGATAGATGTCTTTTTGTCTATGCCTCTATTCCTAGGTCAACCTACATGGACAAAGTGCTGGCGCGCAGTCGATCATGATCCATCTGACACTGCCAGAATCTGCCAAGTTTTTTCATAGCGTTATCATGGAAAGTAACCCCATTGCCTTGTCTTTCAAGGATAAAACAATGGCGGCCAAACAAGGGCAGCTCATGGCGGAGACCTTGAACTGTACGCAGGAAAACGGTGCAGTAGACATGGCTTGTTTGAAGCAGCAAGACGCTTTCCTTATCCTAGATACACAGAGTGAAGTCGCAGATATGATCGAGCATGATGTAGGACTTCTTGATCGATTCCAACCATGGTCACCGGTTATTGACGGAAACATTCTGAAGTTGGAACTGTTTGATGCTGCAACCGATTATGCGGAATCGGACACGGTGTTCAAGCCCATGATAGTAGGTTACGTGACGAATGAAACTCATGAATACGTGCATGGTTGGTTGCCTACTCCGACTCCAGAATTTATATTCCAGATGTTTAAATTGATTCTTTTCAATGGTGCCAACGTAAACAATGAGTATCCGAGTACGGGAAGAAAGGATTCTAGAGATGATATGATGAAAGTAGCTACTGACGGACTCTTTCGTTGTCCACTTCGGAATATCGTCAACGAACTGTACGAATCAGAAGCTAGCAATGTATGGGTATTCGAATGGGCCCATACGGTAAAATCAACGATACCACCACACTTCGACGAGATGTACGGACGACTAGCTGTTCATGGTATCGAATTGCCCTTTGTTTTCCAAAGTTTTAAAGTACAAGGCGCCGAAATAGTCCAGGCCGATTTGGAGGTCAGCAACGCGATTATCGATTACTACACCAATTTCATCAAATTTGGAAATCCCAATGGTGAGAATAGCGTCCCTGGCAACAGTTGTGTCGCAGAAAATCCCGAAACCGGAAGTGAAAGTGGCTCTGGCAACGGTGGCTTGCCAGTTTGGCCGAGGGCGAGAGGTTGCCAGGATGACTATTCCATTCTTATCTTTGACGATGGAGAGAAAGTGAGAACCACGGGTATGGATGAAGATGGCCCATGCGATGCTTTCGATCGGAGAGGTTATCATTTGGATATACATATTCCTTTTTAACGCTCTGAAAAACTTCTGATAACAGGGTAAATCTTTATAACAACAAAAACAACTTGCATTATACTAATATATGATTTATATAACTACAAAAAAAAAAACGGTATTACTAAGCGATCAGCATCAAATCAAGTTTCGATATAAAACTGTTTTTTTGTTTGTGTTTCTGGTGCCTGAGAAACTAGACTTTTGAGGTTATGTTGTTTCTTTTTTGGAGGGGGGTGGGAGAGATGCTAGTCCTTTGAAATTCGTTCTTTGAATCATGAAAGAATAGGCAGCGCAAGGCTAGGCTTGTAAATCTGGTAGTACAGCATTGCAGTAGATAGACAGCAAAACTCGACTTAATACCATTGTGTATTTCTATTCCTCATGTTAGTCATACACAGTATAAATATGTAAGAACTCGAAGAAAAGACCCGTGTACTGAAGATGAGATCAAAGACCATACAACAAACGACGCCGATAGAAAGACTGGTGGCCCTCAAAAGAATCTTTTGATTATATATATGTCTCGCAGCCAGTCAAAATGAGACGTATGTCGATTTCTCACCATATGGGGTTATTGGTATCATGTGACAGCTTATTTCATGCCCTTTCAGGTGATGAACAAAGTTTTGAGCTAGCTTTTTCTAACCAGAGATATTGCAGTTTAAAGAGACAAAGGGGGGGGGGGGGGGGGGGGGGGGGACGGCAGTGAGCGAAACCCAGAGAAAACCGAGTTTAAATGAACGGCCGAACGCATAAATCTACATACCTACCTCACAAAAACCTGATTTTAATGAAGTAATATCTATAAATCGAGGGTAAGATTGATATTGTCTTGTTCAGAAATGAATGTACTTTCGATTTCTGCAATAAAAAAAATCGATGTCTGACCCCCCTCATCACATTCAAAGCCCGATTTCTCGGTTCTAGCCCAGCGACTTAGGTCTCATTTCGACTGGCAGAGAGACATACAGTAATGACAAGAAAATTGAAATGGTATTGTCACAGCACAAGAAGTTTCGTCTTGGGAGAAGTCAAACGTATCAGGAATTGTGGGCGGTAATGGAAGGCAGCCAGGCCTAGAAAAAGACGGACTTGTAACATCAAAGAGTGGACAGGTCTCAGCTTGGCAGAGTCACAGAAGACAGCAGGGGACCGCGACCTATGGCGGAGTCTGGTTGTGGACGTCATCAGTGAATGTCTCTACGATCATATGGTCGCGGGATAGGAGGGAAGAATCCAAAGAGGAATGAAGAATGGAAGGAATGAAGGAAGAAATGAAGGAAGGAAGGAACATAACAACAAGGAAGATAATAACAGCAACGGCAACGGCAGCAGCGACAGAAAGAACTCAAACAACAACAATAACAACAATAAGCAACAGCCCACATTGAGGAAAGAAAACCTAGACTCACATACTGAGAAATTTCTTACCATGTAATCCTATTTTGAGTTGCTTGGAGGGAGGGAGGGAGGGAGGGTGGGGCCGGGGAGGGGGGCGGTGAGATAAAGGTAAAGGATGGCAAAGAGCACTGTACTTAACTTCAACAACTCCACTTCTTCTCTCCAGTTATAAAAACGCAAAATCTAAGTAACTGAAACGGGTATAACATCTCTGAACCTTCCAGCAGCGCTATATATTCCTCACAAATTCTCTTTTTTCGGCCCTTGTAAGCTTAGTTAAAGCACCGCATGCGTATAGGCCTATATATTGTCATATTGTCAAGACATAAACGTAAATCCCGGTGTAAATTACAAATAAGAACGAACAATATATGAGTGAATAATTTTCATTGGAAGATCAAAGGATACTGAAATTTGTGTGGACATGAATAAATGCAATTATTTGGTGTTTTATGTGGGTAAATTGAGATTGTCCATTTATGTAAACTGATGTATACTGGTATTTAATTTCTTCTGTTTAAATTAAAATTTTATTCTGCTAACATCCGAAATGCAAAAGGTGTTGTGAAAGTTTAAGAACTTGGATCATGTTGCAAAATATTTTTTAGTCTGGCTTGTTTACATCTTCTGATACCGACGCAGAGAATAAACAACAGCAACAACAACAGTAATAATCATGATAATATTAAAGATCTTTAAGTGTGAGCCTTCCCCCTTTTTTTGAAGTATTTGTTAATGACATTTATGGGGCATAATATAATATAGATCTAGCCTATGTGGATACAACACTCCTCGGCTGTGATCATTTGAAGCAGATAAAATTTATGAAGTTTTAGACTTGGTATAGAAAAGAATACATACATTACATCAGCATAACGAGACAGACAGACAGAATGAGAATACACATACGGTGAAAACGAATACATATATACATGCATATACGTAGACTGTGACAGGAGGTCGTGATTCTTTGTCCATTGTTTATATCATCACATTCAACACTTTTGAATTGATATTGTTCTTTCTCTCTCTCTCAAGGAGATTTTTTAACATATCTTTGTCAAATTGTGAACTTATATGATTCAATATAGAAAGAAATATGCATGTAATTTCAAAAAAGTGTTGAAAGTGCTTATGTAAACAACGGGCAAAGGATCACGACATTTGTCACAGTCTCACATATGACCTTCAGATACTGGTAATTGGTAACAGAGAAAGAGAGAGAGAGAGAGAAAGAGAGAGAGAGACAGAGATGGTGTGTAGATAGGAGTGTGTGATGCAGGAACGGTAACGATTTCAAAGGCTTAATTACCTGTGATCACAGTGCGTTCAGCAATAGCGATAGGGCGGTAATGTTTAGCAACAGCTGGGAAAGGAGGCCTGCATGTGCTTTTGCCAGTCCTGGTAGATCTGCCAGCCAGTGAGAAGATCGATAACAACGGCAGTAGCTATTACAGTTGAGACAGCCACAGTTGTGACAGAGGCTAACAGAAATATATTGTGAATAATAAAATGTAGATGGGAGAGACAGGACGATGTTGACAGACAGACCGACAGACAGACAGACAGACTGAGAGAGAGAGGGAGAGAGAGAGAGATAGATAGGTAGATAGATAGATGGATGGATGGATGGATGGATGGATGGATGGATGGATGGATGGATGGATGGATGGGTAGACAGACAGACAGACAGACAGATAGATAAGTAGGTGGATAGGCGGGTAGGAAGGCAGATGGAAAGACAGCTAGATAGACAGACAGACAGACAGACAGGTAGGTAGACACACAGACAGATAGATAGACAGATAACTGACAGACAAATGGACTGAGAGACAAAAGCACACACAGACAGATAGCCATCTAAATAACTTACAATCAGATTATCTGTCTAGTCTGAGAGACAAAAGACCAAGCCAACACATCAAAGTTTGTCAAGCGAAAAAAAACCCAAAAAACAATGATTTAATTACTACAAGACAGTTACACAGACTCATAAAACATGAAGTAATGATCATAATAATACAATAATAATATGTAGTTTATTATAATAACAATTATGTTACCGCACTTACATATGTATGTATGCATAATTTATATGGAAGGCATATAGGTTCAAATGTCACAGACCGTGCTATAGTTGGAGAAGAGTAAGGCAAAGAAACATCAAACAGACAGACAGACAGGTAGACAGACAAACTAAGCTCAGAAGTACCAGTCAGAATAGAAAGTGTATTGTATGGTACAAATGCTATAGACAAGAGAGTATAATTCACATATCTATTATAGAAATGGTTTGTGGTCAAGTCCCTCCTAAGTCCAAGATTTGCAATTATGATCGTGATGTGTTCTAGTGAGTATGACTGGCTAAATAGTTAGTACTGATTCAGTATCGTTGGTGACAATAAATTTGACCTGCCATCCGCCAGGTGGCAGAAAAGCATAAACAGAGCCCAACAGTAAGATGATTTAAATAAGCGTTCATCTTCTGTAAAGAAAAAAAAATAAAAAAATCAATAAACAATTAAAAAAAATAAATACTGTTTTGTGCCATTAAAAATAATTGCCTTTTCAAGTATAGTATACATGTATTAGATTATTAAGCAACAATTATGGGTGGACCTTTTCTCTCCTGAAAAAAAAAAAAAAATCCATTTGGAAAACTTCTGTACCTACTGAAAATGAAAAATAAAAGATTGAAAGACTGAATATTTTTTCCAATCTGACTCATCTTCTGGATGAAAATATTCACAGAACTCTTTGATGCTTAACTTTTTTTTAAATGTGAATGGCTGTAGAGAAATATTATACAACCTGAAATGGTTCAGGCAAGCTTACCTCTGAAAAAAAAAAAAAAAAAAATCAAAAGCCCAATCCAACTGTTTGTCTGTTTCAGAATAATATATATACTTGTATATATACATGTACTTACATATAAAGTATATTTTTATGCAAAAAGGTTTGATCCTTTCAGCAATAAAGTTCAGTGCTGAAGTTGAATTACTTTCATAGATCTCCCTGTCCTAGACCTTGGTGCATTTCCTGGACTTAGGAGGGTTAACATTCAACAATCAGAAACATCTACAGAAATCATTTTCGATACATTTGACGGAGAAAATTGTAAGAAATATAAACTACGACCATGATGATACAGCACCAGAGAAAGAGAAAGCTACTGCTTCCCTGAAGAAGAGAAGATGATAGTGGTGCATTTCAACCTTCACTTCCAAAAAAGAAACAACAAAGAAAAGATTTAAACTCCTTCCACAGGAAGCACAAGTATAGCCTATTTTATGCTTGTTGAAGCTATGTGGCTTCAGATACAAGACAGTATAAAAGTTCTATATTTGAAATATACAATTAATGTCGGCGTTTTACAAAAGAATACTATTTCTAGCTTTAGGATAGCCGGTGTATAGACCTATGAATCTTAGCTTTTATGGGTGTCGTGGTAAAGTGTTAAAACCTGACCATCAGTTAAGCATTCACTCTGACCTTACATTATACCTATCCAAAGCCAAAACCTTAAAACCTAACATGCCTTTTTGATGATGATTATACTCCCTCTATACCCTATACACACAGCGTCTTTAAATCATGGAATTCTGATACTGAAGATTCTTCGGAAGTCAGCAAATGTCTTGACAAATCTGCTCATTTCTAAACATCTGCCACCACCAATTTTAGTTCCTTAACCCTCCTGCCAGCAACTGTCTGCAATAGAAGTTATATCATAATATTTCCCACATAAAACAAATAAACAGAGATTGGTTTCAATATTTTCAAATAGTTATATCTCCTGTTTGGAGGAAATTCAACCTCCCCTCCCCCCTCCCCCTCATTTTTGGACATGCTAACATTTGCTAAAAAAAAAAAAAACAAACTACATTGTATTTTGGGATGAAATGCACCACAGAAATGATGAATTATGATAAATGAGATGATGTCAATGAATGTGTTAAACTCAATTCATTTAGCTCTAGTTTTAAACAAATCGCTGGAAACCTTGGCAACATGCTACGTTCTATATATGTCTTTCGATGAACTTCCTGGTGGAGGTTATCTCAACTTGGCAACAGCCTACAACACTAGTCCAAAAAGACATGAACCCAGTACATATCCAGACTGTTTGATCCAAAGTGGCCAAACCAACATGCATCAACTCAAAAAGGAAGAATCTTCTAAACCTCAAATATGAAAAAAAAAATGTTACTGGTCTTTTAACTCCTGGTAAAGTTTCGTGGACATTTAATGACTCAAACTTCAAAGTATTTACAGAGAGGATGTATTCGCAGCTTTTGTAAGACAAAAATTTGTATTTAAATTTATGAGAGAATTCTGAATGTTTACCATTTTAGGCCTGATACCTCCTGAAATTTATGTTTGAGATCTATATCCTTGGTTTGGTACTATAAAAGTGAGATATCCCTGTTGATACTGCACAGAAATTGCTCCAAATAAAAAAATAAATATCCCATAAAATTCCTACATTTGTAGTTATGTTGACAAGACATTGTCATTCAATCTATGAATTAGATATCAATAGAAAAACGTTGATAAATCAATGCATTCTTGAGTTATCAATTTTGATTTTGTAATTGTGTGCTGGGTCAAGGTGACTCAAAGACATTGCTAAATCAAACTGTCTGTCTGTGTGGCAGAAATGACTTGTGAATATTTAACAAAAACCATGCAGTCAGGTGAAATGAATCAGATGCCAAGGCATTTGCTTGAGAACATGGAGCAATGGAACACACGAGTGGAACTTTAAAGGTGAATACCTTGGTAGAGAGAGGATGTACCTCAACTGATTTCTACCACTGTAAAATACACCCATTTTCCTTTTCCTTGAACACCTATAATTGTCTCAGTGGTCTAGTGATTGAGCCAGATTCTAACATTTCTTCCACCACAAAGACAAAAGTAGAACACAAGATTTCAGGGTAACTTGGTGAGATTTCCGGCTGGAAGTAGGTCAGGCGTTTTCCTCTGTAATTAAATCATCAGCACTATTCGCTACTATTATTATTTGGAGGGTATGTAAGTTCAACTGGCTTTGTTTTCATGAAGTCTGTCTCTCACAGCAAACAGTTGGAGGGTATATAACTTCAATAGGCTTCGAGTTTATTAAGTCCGTTGCTCACAGCGAATGGTTTCAGTAACAGGGTCAAGCCAACAAGTGAGGCAAACTTGCAGCAGAGGCAAAGCCGAGGTCATGGGTCAATGGAATTTCCTGAGACATTTGTGAGCCCTATTTACACAAATTTCCTGACTTGACCTAGGTTAAAGTGGGTACCTGACTGCACATAGTGAATGATACTGTTAGACTGATAAGAATTTGAGCACTTAATGGGCAGCCACCTTCCATTCTTCCCATGAAATTGAGAATGTCTGTCTCTTTTTATTTATAATAAAATGTAAAGCGCTTAAATCTGTACCGTACTGTTCTCTATTGTTATTGTTTTATGTGAAAAAAATTTGGCATCTGATTTATTTCACTCAGTGACACAACAAATAATATCAGTGGAATTGAATACCAGTATGTACATATACCTACAGAAGCAAAAGCTAGTTTAAAGCTTGGGAACTATAGCAACAAATAACCAAAAACATCATGAACTCAATGATAAACAAGCAAATCACAGAATTCAAAGCACAACATAGGAAATTTGCCTGCAAACATAATCTGCAAGGACTAAAGAGACTGGAAAGGGATAACGGTGAAATAATAACAACAGGTGACAACAGATTCAAAATGTGAAACTGAACTACATAAAGAAATCACAAAAAAAAAAAAAAGAAAACGGCATTCAAAAAAATATGACGACAAACCACAAAACAAACAAATGTGAAAGAAGGATTACAATTAAATAATTTTTTTAAAAAATCATTATTTTAACACAGCAAACTCATGCAAAATAAACTCCAGCTCTGCAAGCATACAGTTCTAGATTATGAACTACAACATTATTCGATAATGATGGTTATACAACTGTCTTGTATCATGCGTTCTAATAATATCTCAGCTGTAAGAAAACTTCACTCACACACACACACACCTTCTTTCACTCAATCTTTGGATGGACGAGAGTGTCAGTTTGAACACTCCCTAATGCTGTGTTGATGGCTGGGTGAACCTGAAGATGAACATCTTTTGTTTCACTGACTGGGGATAAGATCTCGCTATATGGACTGTTGAAAACATTCAGATGGAAGGCTCTTATCCATTGCTGGTGTTTTCTGTTTTTTTTTTCACTCTCATTTTAAAAGACGGAAGCTAATGCTGACAGCGCACATATGAGTAAAATAGGCCATCATATCCTCTCTTCTAAACTGAAACAACACAGTGCAATCTTGACACAAGTTTTAAGACAAATATTCAGAACAAATTTCATGCTGGCGTACCCTGGATATACTACTAAAACAAAAACAAATCAATTTGCAAAAAAAAAAAAAGAAAAAGAAAAGAAAAAAACAAAGCATTTTGAGAACAACTATTATCTATAAAAAAAAATTCCCAAACCTCCATTTGCCCTTCACTGGAATTTTTTTTTTTTTTTACTGTTTTTATGTTTTTTGTTTTTTTTTGAGGGGGCGGGGGGTCAGGTATTTATAAGAAGCAGAGCAAAACAGATAAAAAAAAAAACAATTTACGTTTACGAAATGTAAGTCTTAATAAAGTAGTAAAATATGGCACAAATTGAAAATTGGTGCATTTTCCATTTTAGTTTGTTGATTCACTAGATAAATGATTGTGCTTTTCAAGTGGTAAGTCGCTGTTGATGATGACTTCACTTTATTAATATACTGGACTATAATTTGATCATATTCTAGTGGCCCTAGCTGGAAAGAAAACAAATTGCAATAGTACTTGAAACACTTGATACACAAGTACAGATTTAGTTGTACTGAACTAGTATACTATACGGTCCGATCTTGATTTAAACTTCTGATGGCTATTCAAAACAATGATATATTGTATGGCTGTATGAATATCATACACCAACACTGTATGATTAATCAATACTGCTGTATATAAGACATATACCATATCTAGCTCAGTTATGATGGGTATTGTTGATACATATAAACATAACCATGATTGAACTGCAACCTGATAAAAGAGGCATGTTGATGAACTGATTTTTTCATCCTACACTTTCATGTCTCACATAAATCTCCACAGTAAATAATGTGAATGAAAAGGATCAATTCACATGATGAAAACCGTCTTTTTTTTTTTTTTGGTTTTCAAACTGAATTGCTGACACAATGAGCTTTCTTTTTTTTTTTTTTTTTTTTTGTTTTAGTCAGCCCTATAACTTTCTTTTGCAAGGCACATAAGCCACCATGCTAAAGAAGGAAAAACACCAAAACATTCTGTAGGTTTACTCCAAATGCGGTCACTGAAAAAATTCTTTAAAATCCATCCTAGAAAATGTTTTTTTCTGTTATCATAATCATTTGTTACTCACAAATATTTGCTGTACCATATTTCAAATAAAAAGAGCCCAACTGATTACTTTCCTTCTCTACATTAGTTCATTACAAAGCTGTTCATACTTTAGGTGCCTTACAAAAAGAAATAATTTGACTAACTGACCCAAAAAAATGGCATATTCTGTGACAGCCTAGACGGCAGTTAGAGATGTATTTGCTCTTGATTTCATATCTAAAAGATGAGTGACACAAGTCAGTGAAAGTATAACCATGAATGTTTACTAATAAATGATGTGGTGGTTTTATTCAAACTGTGGTACTTTCACTGTATTATTTTACATACTTAGGAGTTATGCAATAAATGTCATTTTAATACATAAAACCTATGTATTGTGTTAGTAAATATCTAGTCTATAGCTAGTCTGTATTGTTGCCATTATTTGTCCTAATGGTAATGAAATCTCTGTGGTAATGACATGTTATAGTCATATACTTTGTCTTGTCTTTTAACTCTTTCACTGCCACAGCTCCCATGTATTCAGAAAAATATTGTCTCTCCTGCATTACATTTGGTATGAGGTGACTCATCCCAAAGTTTAAATGTCATTGCTACTATTGGGATTTTCTTTTTAGGCAGGGCATGATTTCTAAATGCTAAATCTAGGACTTCAAACTAGCTTAAATATTTGTCATTACTTGTCTGGTGGTGAAAAGGTTAACACTATGACGATCAACTAGCAAATGTACTACAAGGGAGCCATGCATTGAGCCTGAGCATTCATTAAATTAATAAAAGATGCTAAAACAATGGCAGAGTCAAACAAACACAAAGGGAACCCAATGCACAAAATGATCTCGACTGGCATCCCGATTATAGCACATCAATCTAATAGCGGCTGAAAAGGACAAATGCCAAATGAGCTAATTAACTAACTCAGACATGACCATCATGGCAGTGCTATGATTTTTGTGACCCTCTGTTGGAATACATTATGACTATCTCTACAATGAAATGTCCTTTTACTGAATGAATAGATGAGAGAATGTTTGGAAAGAAGATGCCCAAGAACTGACAGATGATCCTTGTGAGTAAGAACTAGATAATGATACCTCCTATAAAGCTGGCAAAACAATTTATCTAGACCAGAACAGGAACATCTCTCAAGATCGACGAAACTGAAAATAGGCTCATAAATTTCCAAATATAAAGATCACGTCATGTGGGTTTGAAATGAGGATGTAAAATGAATGAAGATATATGTAGCCACATTATGAATTCTTTGAATCAGACATTCAATGAAGGGTGTTAATAAGGATCTGCCAGGTGTTCGGCCAAATGGAAGTTAAAACTGAAATACTGATGCCAAATATCAGGCCATTTCAATTAAATGCATAGAAATTTACTCCCATCTTTCTTCTTGCCTTTTTTAATTACAGTCAAACTTCTGGATACGATGCGCGGACCAGTGCCTGTGATAAGACACGTCCCAACCACATTAGAATGTGTATTTTTCCTGTTGACAAAGGGT
>JBCEWB010118820.1:0-11570 GCA_039654565.1 Peronia peronii
CCCCCCCCCCCCCCCCCCCCCCCCCCCCCCCTCCCCCCCCCCCCCAGAAACCACTTTTTCGCTTTTCGCTTGAACTGTATATCATAAAAAATTCTAAAGAATTCATAGTGTAAAAAAAAAAAAAACGTTTTCTGGTGACCGTAATTGTTTTCTTTTCTTTCTTTCTTTCTTTTTTCTTTCTTTCTTTATGATCTATCTTTCAATTTACACAAAGAAGAGTCTGGCAAAGGGAAGCAATAGGGCTGGTCAAAAACAATCCCAATGCAGAGTTTACGGAACTTTCTGTGGTTAGGAGCCATGAAGCCTCGAATTTCACTGGTTCCCCTGAGATCCACCAATGGATAAGAAAAAAAAAACACACCACATGCGGCATAGGTCAGGCGTTGTCTATCGCAAATTGCCACCCTTTTGTTATATATAATTATAAACAAAACAAAAAAACAAATATAAAATAAGCTGTCTTTAGTCTTGACGTCATTTCTGGAGCATGCATGAATAACTTTATAAAAATCCACACACTCCAGCAGTAATTTGTACTAACATTTCAATGATTAAACTCACTGGTTCGCGACATATCAGCCCTGGCAACTTCACCTCAGTTTCGAAATACGGAGATAACAACTCGCAGGAAGTTGAAATGCGTGGAAGTACCGAAGTGCTGTACATCCATTTCCATGTCAAGCTGAGGACTAGCGCACCTTTAGGCTTTAACTAACACCAAAATTGTCACAGCGTACCTGAACCTGGCACTGTTGTAAGGTGAAGATTTTGTAATAACCAACGCTCAAGAACGACCTCATGAAAAACAAAGGACGCAGCCTTTAATACTAGTTAGAACCGAATGATGAAATGCTCTTCACATTTGTATGCAGCAGACATGCAACACTTTCAACGCAAGGACAACCTGCTGGGCGCCATGTCTATGTCTGGGCCATTTTCATTGTCACGCGTTGCCTTGCAAGCTGTGATAAATGTGGGAAGTTTGCTGAGAGGAGATAGATGTGGGAAATCTCTGCTAACTAACTTTGACAAAGCGCCTTTTATGTGCACACGTTTATTGAGAATCGTCATTTAAAAATAATTTGTAAAAACATATTTCAGTGTTTATTTTATATAGGCGTCTGTGTTTGCAAGGATCGGTCTATAAAGTAGTAAAAGAAGTGCTTTTCTTAGGCTACCAGTAGTGGAGTTTGGTCGTGGAGTTTTGTGGGCTACTACAGACATGATCAGACGAGATAATCACCTCCAGGAGGTTGAAACGTAACGTATCATACATGTTATGTCATGATTTACATTTAATCACACCAGCGTAGTAGTCTTTGCGTCTAAATCCCTCTCCAACTGACATTCATAATACGAAAGCGGCCATTTGATACGGAATGAGACTTCGGTGTTATTCGGTTTAACTTTCGAACTTTGTCTGTGGGGACACTGAATTTACAGGTCATTTCCAACGTTCGAACTCCTTTTCCAGTGATGCTGACTCAAGTTTCAGTGTTTTTCAGGGTAATTTTCGAATATAGTGTAAACCCCCCTCCCCTCCCTCCCCCCCCCCCCCCCACTCCTCCTACCTTTTTTTCCCGTCCCTCTTTCATTATCTGACAAAAGTATCGGCCTTTTTTTTTCTAGCTTTATGATCTCCATGTGTGACGAAAAAAAATGGCAGTTCTTTGAGGATGAACGAATGCAATAAATTGTCTTTAATATACAACGAAGTTCTTCAATAAAAAAAGTGAGAAATGCTTGAACTATGTTGACAAAGGCTTTTTGTTAAAGTGCCTCATTGTGTAGTTTTGCCGCTGGGCCATGATTAGGGTAGTTAGCAGGGCGGAGTAGACGGAACTAGTTGGCAGAGGAGTTTCAGAGAGAGCCTGGGTAGGAAGAGAACGTTAGGGGGGTCTGGATAAGGTGACAGTATGAGGAGATAATCATAATAATTGTGTGTTTCACAGGGCACAGGCTTAATATTAAACTCGTGTTAACCCTTTACCACCCAGGATAAGCTTTAAAAAAAAAGTTATGATAATATAGCTCTGAAGCAATGCTGAACACCAGCGATCCCATTTCGCACACCCACATCGGTTGTTTCAGCAAACTATTTTTTGTGTGTGTACACATACCTGAGCAGCTAGAGAAGGCAAGTAAAAATGTTAGCTATGGCATAAGTAGTCTGAGGCCAGAGTGGATAGACGGACGAGAGCTGTGGAGCGTTTGTTTTGTGCTGCCTATAATTATTATGTCAAATTATCATCCTAACCTTATTGAAAAGGCCTGCACAGCAATCTCTGACGTCATACTCGTTATCATAACAGCCCGATCATGATCGCGGTTATCAGAGAACATCAACCCAGTCCAGATCTACCGGCCGTTCCTGAGTGCAGAATAACATATAGGCCTACTTTAACCCTGGGAACGTCAAGGTGCCGACCCGCTCAAACAGTTGCACATTATAACAATATGTTAGCATTGGAGATTCCCTCTAAAAAGTATTCAATGTCGTAAAATAGTAGGCGACTAGTCATGTGAATCAAACTTCTTTCTTAAACATGAATAATCACAGAAATCATGCCACTCCAGCCATTTTCTATTGACCCATTCAGAGTTAAATCTAATGACATGCATCGATTATTCCTATGAAGACTGAAAAACTACTGCGCATTTCGTCTTGAAATTTAGGCAATTGAAAGTTGTAAAATAATGTCCACTGTTATCGGAACTCCGAAAGTAAATATGCAAAAGTGGTTATTATTCAGCGTCACTTTAACAACGCGAAAGGCAAAGACAAAGTTTTTGTGAAGAGTTTTTTAAAATTATGTTCAGTAGAAAAACTCATTTTGCACAATATCTATTTCAAACAGTCAAATCTTATCTGCCGTCATTTTTAAGAATACAGTATATCAGTTACAAAAACCAGAACACTGTAGTTTTGAAAATGCCGGCAGTTATTGGATCTACACGTTTCGAGAGCAAAAAGAACTATTTTGTATCAGAGGTTGGTGTGCAATACATGTAGAGAATTGCCAATAGCTCATATTCGACTAAGCACAGATCTGGAAATCCCCGGCGGAGTGTTTGTACCCCCTACTAAAAATACAACACTCACTTATGTGTATTAGGCTCCACCGCGAAATCCCACAACACTAGTTGAACGCAAAACTTCGGGAAAAACGCGACGCCGGAAGTACGTCATACGTTTTCCTACGTCATTCAATCATTAACACGACTCACTGCTATTATTTGGAGGGCATCTCGGTTCAATAAGCTCATAGCGAAGAGTTTGTCATACATTTCCTCCCCAATGTAATAGGGTCAAACCCAAAAGTGAGGCAAATTTGTGACTAGTTTGGAATGTTTGTACCCCCTGCTAAAAACAGACGCGGGTATTTCCAACCTTTCGCTTGGTCGGAGCAAATCTATTGGTCTTTGGATATTGTTCAAATATTGTTCAACTCAGTGAGCATAGGACGAAGACCTACACTTAATCCCAAACCATGTGAATACAATGCAAGGAATTGACGATTAACACTAAAAATGCTTTGTATCATGATACACAACATCTGGACATTAATATAGATTCTCCATACATAGCCAAAATAATAGACATCCTGACACAATCTTGTAAATATTCACTTACCGTCATATAGTCGTGAGATCAAAATAATTTGTGACCATCATTACCACTACTAACATAGGAAAACAAAATATACAGCTTTCTTTAAACCATGACACACACCACAGTTCACTGAAATCTACATAGAATTAAGATTGATCTGCAAAATCCAACAGGAAAGTCAATTTGCAGATCAAATAGTGCAAACTGAGTCACTTTGAAAATGTCACGCAAAGGGCGGGAAAATGATTTCGTTTCTCTTCACAACTTTTGTTCAACACCTCTTGTGTCTGGCAAAGGGAAGCAATAGAGCTGAACACAACAATCTTCTGAAAGGTTCCCCTAGAAGTTTTGCCAACCAAAGTCTGGGTCTATCAGCCCGATGGCCGCGGGGTCTGCAACAGGTGGTATATCCATGCTGTCACCCGTGTCATCACCCTTAATCACAAATACAGAAATAAAACGGGCCATTTTTTTATTTTTATTTTTTTACTTCGGTGATCCATCAGTGCCTGATCGCTGTGCCAGCCCAGGCTTCATCGACTCCATACTAGAGACTAGAGAATCAGTCAGCTGAATAACAGATGCACATCACAATATATATAGATGAGACTGGGTTATCAGTCTCGGTTTTGTGTGTGTGTGTATGTGTATGTGTGTGTGTGTGTGTGTCGGGGAGAGAGGGTGGATCTAAGGGGAATGGGCGGAGGAGAGATATCTCACGTCTTGGTCTAGTACTGTCATAAGATACAGGTTGGGAGGGGGGAGGGGGGGAGAAGGTACTGATACTGAAAAGGCAGATTAGGGCCGATTTGGGGGGGGGGGCAGGGGAAAGGCGGAGAGAGACAGGACGGAACTGAGTACAACCTAAGGTTAAAATGACGTTTGATTGTATACCCAATGTAATGAGGTATTTCGTGATCGGTCACATAACAGAAGGGTTGCCATCCGATTCCAGCCTCCACGTGACCATCCATTTGGTCTCGTGAAGTTTCAGAACTTCATTTTTTTTTTTCAAAGTTTGTTACTGATATTCGGCAGTTTTTGGGCAAAATAATGTTTACTTATAATTTGACTTAGTTCCCTTGGCTGTGAAGGTCTCGTCACAGACAGCGGATGGCCATTGTTATTCCTCTCTTCTCTCGAGCGTGCACATTAAGGTCTGTCGGCTAATGGTTGCCATCATCACCTGAGTTTGTGTTGTGAAGAAGCGGTCCATCCCGAATAGCAGTTTTAAGACAAAATTCTTAATTCTATATTGATTTCATAACTTAATCTTGCGAAATTTCCTATACTTCACTCAACTTCTATTCTCCTGGAAATGGACTTTTGGTAACGTCTGCCGAGACAAAACATTTACAGACCCGCCATCAATGTACCAGTTAAATTAGTAACCCCCCCCCCCCTCCCCGCCCGCCCCCTCCCCCGCCCCTCAGCTCATACAAACTGGGAAAACACTCGCGATCTTTAATAGAATTCGCATCACAATGAATTTCTGCGAATTTCAATAAATTGTGTATTCACTTATGGGTACGGAAAGAATTAGTTGTATATACAATATTCCCTCGTTTATCGCGGGTGTTGGGTTCCAGGACTGCCCGCGTAAGCGAAAATCCGCGAAGTAGGGATGCTATATTTATTTTGTTATTTACATAATTTTAATCCTTTATGAACCTCCCCCATACTGTTATCAACCCTCCCTAGTGTTACACACTAACTTATCGTATATTTATTACAGTGACAAAATTATAAATCTTAATCATATGTAAATAATTAGCAAATGGCATGTCATGTACGATCTCGCGTCGGGAAAGTAATGGAAATTAAATTATTCTATTTATAACGGTGCACCTCGCTATAATCGACATAAGCTCCACTAGGAGGTTGAAAGACGTATTATAGAACGTAACGTAACGTAACCGCCGCTATACAGAAATACATAATTATGAGATGCGACACAATGAAATCAGGCTCTCGTCATATTTTGAGCATATGGAGTTATTCGTATCACTGTGAAGATTATTCATTTCCCTTTCTGTGTGTGAAAAAAATGTTCTACCTTAAGTAGAAGTTGAGATTGGCAAATTAAAGACAATGGGGGGTGACCTGTTGCTGCAGCTGAATCTAGTGAGAAAATGGCCGATCACTTTCGTAAATCCTTATTAATCTTTGTTAGCCCATGCCGCTAAATTACAATTTTGGGGCCTTTACTCAATCTATTTCAGCAAATTTAACTCTGAAATGCCTTTTTAGATTAATATAGAAGGGTTCTGTGAAGAAAAAAAAAACTGCCTTAAAAATTCGTTTACTGTTGAAAAATATGTAATTTTTCCGGTCACCTCAGTTTTCGAGCGTCTGACTTCATCGTGCCGTATCGCATACACATGCACATGTAAAAGTAAACCCGCGATAAACGAGGGAATATTGTAATCCTCTCCGTGTCACAGGACCACTTATGTTACCTAACCAAAGTCTACTTCCAGTTTGAAGTCTGGTCATGTCTGATTTTTTTTTCTTTTTTTTTTAAACTAAAGGACGCGCCGAAGCTGAAATTGGTTCATAAATTACGACACAAAATTATTGCTTTTTTTTTTTCCATGAGGTATTTCGAGATCGGTCATATTACCGAAGGAGCATCGCTCACACGTGAATGTGTTGTGTATAGTATGGACATGTCTCAGTGCTCATCACTGGTCAGGAGCTGCCTGTCATGTGCAGTGCATGTACACATATCAGCATGTAAGCGACAATTCCCCCACAATCATGTGATCCGTCTCGATATGCTTCGTTATAAATAACAGGGAAAGTTGCTAAGGAGCCATTTGTTTTTCTTTTAGACAGCTAAGTTGCTTCCCTTTGCCAGGTACACGAGGTATAATAGGATTGTAAAGAGGGACAGAATCACCTTTGCTCTTATTTGAAATATGTGAAGCAAAATGCAAAATTATCATGGAAAATAATACCTTGGGGAAAAATACATTTATTTTTAATTTCCGTCCAATGGTGAATTTTTGATTTTTTTTTTCTCCCTTATTTGCAATGCTTGTCTTATACCTCTTGTACTTGGCAAAGGGAAACAATTTGGCTGACGATCAAAATGGCTGATCGGTATTGATGTCACAATTATAATTGGGCAATACAATGGTCCATATTGATGTAACTTATTGCCTGTTGTCACCCTGTTGTGTTCCACAGTATGAACACGGAGGTGATAGTTCGCAACGGTAAACAAACCAAGCGTATAATTTTATTATATTAGTTTAATTACCATTGCGTGATCAATAGAAGATTCAGAGCCAGTCCCTCGTTCATCACTCAACTCCCATCTTGTATAAAATATAAAAGAGAAAATCATAAGACTTTTAATTTAAATAGCTGGTTAAAAAAATAATGTAAGTTTAAGGTTTATTTCTTGCAAATTAATATTTCTTTTTTTCTTCCTACTCACAGGTTGGCTCAACTTTATTTCATTTATATCTCATGTCATGTAAGTTCAAAATGTATAGGTATTTTCCTCCTATGAGTAAGATTAGAGAGAGAACGTTAAAAAGGTGTCGTTCATGATGTGTGCAATCAAGGGATAAAAACTCAGTCTCTTGTCACAGTATCATTTACTGTTTGGGTAAATGGATTAGTGTTATGGTTAGTGCTTTCTCTACGTTAAACTCTACAAAAGCCATCTTGGGATGGAGCCTTCTTTCCAGTCCTGGTTGGACTTTGCTCTTTACCACAGGGAAATCTTTCCAGAGTTTGTTTCCTCGTTACAATAGAAAGCGGCTGTAGGACTGGAACAACACTTAATTAAGTCGGTACCTATTCGCGGCCCCGAAAAAACTCTTCAAAGACAGCCTGAAAGCTTCACTCAAGGCCTTCAACATCTGCCCTGACTCTTGGGAAACATCTCTGGACAAAAGTGAATGGCCCGCTGTCGTCCACAAAGGCGCCAAAAACTGTGAAGCCGACAGGACAGCTGCAGCAGAGTAATTTCGACAAGCCAGGAAGGACAGCGCCAACAGATCCCCAGTCGCTGCCATCATCCCCTGCCCACACTGTCAGCGAACCTTCCGAGCTAGAATCGGCCTGACCAGCCACCTGCGCACCCACAGACCAAGAGACCCCCAACTGCCTAGAAGAAGATGACAAGATGGTCCTTGTCCCTACAACGAACGAACAATAACCTATTCCGAGCTATGCAATACAACGGCGCATAAGGAAATCCGTGGAAAAGGTTCCGCCAGAAAGGATCTGCGGTTATCAATTCAAATCAAATTTACTCACTTCAAACCTCATAAATATGGTTTTACCCTAGATCAAAACCGCAGCTTGAGTCTGAGAACACATTAACAACCAAAGCCACCACAGTACAACCATTTTCTTAAACCACCACCAACAGCAACAGTATTCTCGGAACTTTCTCCCTTAAACGAGGAGCAGGTGCTTAAGTGCTGTTAAATTACCTTAGCTCAAATAAATAAAAAGAAAATCCTTGGAGTTTTCACACAGTTTTAGCATTAGACAAGTTATAGATAGAGCGTTCACGAACTCACCTTGTAAAGCGATTTGCCCACACCTTGATCTGACAGTACACAAGCGTGCGTGAGTAGACACAGCCTGTCATTGGACTCACCTTTATAGTCATAGTCGTCCTACGCTGGAGAAAGTAAAATCTTCTCGGTGTATCGAGTTGTCTAGAGCCCGATTGCACGAGTTTTCTGAATCTGATAACAGTTTCACAAATACTGAGAAAAAAACTCGTTGTTTGTTTGTTTGTTTGTTTGTTTGTTTGTTTGTGTGTTTGGTTGGTTGGTCGGTTGGTTGGTTGGTTGGTTGGTTGATTATTGGGTTGAATGGCTGGTTGGTTGGTTGGTTGGTTGGTTGGTTGGTTGGTTGATTATTGGTTGGATGATTGGTTGGTTGGTTGGTTGGTTGGTTGGTTGGTTGGTTGGTTGGTTGGTTGGTTTTAGTTATCTCAATTTTAGAATTTTTGTCCGTAAACAGCATCAAGTGATATGACAGCCATATTGCTGATAGGCCTGATCTTAGCTGTCAACAACGACATATCTTTTTTCCATTTTTTTTTTTCGGAGCTGCCATTTACGAACAGATTCCAATAATAAACAATTAATTATGGCATCTCTGTTATAACTTTCATTATGATCTCTCCAGTAATGATAAATTCTCTATCATACGCTTTCGTTTCAACATTCTCAATTAATAATAACCCTACATCCTTATTCATTTATAGATGATGCCAGGAGATTGATTGTTTTTACTTCCAACTTCAACGTATCGTATTCATTTGATAACATTGGTGGCATCGATATTTTCACATTTTAAGAGTTTAGCGCGACTTCTAACCAACCAATGACTGACTTCGTTGTTTGTTGAAAACAAAAAATGCAGCTAATTTTTGCACGAGTCAATCGAGCAGGCGTGCTGCGTAACTCTGTGAGTGAATTTGGCACGAGGGAAGAAAGATCTGAAAGTTTAACCCTATAATAGCATTACACGAATGGCCTGAAAATGAGCTGTTTCTTTAACCCATTTTCATCCACATTTTTTGTTTCTCGCCACCATATGTGAAGGCAGCCACCTTTAAATCATAAACAGGAAGTGGATGAAAAGCTGTAAGATATAAATTGGTAGTTCATATACATATAGATTTCATTACACAAAACAACACAATGTTGACGCATTTTTTTTTTTATGAGAAACACCTGTTGGTTTTGTAGTAAAAAGGACATTAGCAGAAAATTGGGTTACGATATTTATTCATGTCCAAGAAAAATTAATGACGATTTAGACTTGACTGGCAAGAGTTATTGGTGTTGGGCTTTTGCTTAACATCTCATCAGGCCGCTTATAGTTAAATTGCGCCAGACAGTAAATGACGTTCAGAATTAGTGAGCTACAACCATAGGCCTATTAGAATAACAGAACCCGGGCATTCTCAATAACCCTTTAGTCGCCATGTACCGATCTGAACGATGTGAGCGTCGCTCTTCTGCGGGACCCGACCGGACTTTGGAAAAAAGCGCACAGAAAAAAAGAAAAAACATGGGGTGGGTGAGAAATTTAGTTACGTTCGCGTCTTTCAACCTCCTGGTGGAAGTTATCTCGGAGAAATTTAGGACTAAAACTTTTCGCCATGAGTGATAAATTTATAATTTTAAGCCTATCGAACCTAAACAGTCTCCAAATAATAATAACAGTGTTTATTTTTAAATTACGGGAAAATAAACAAACAAATAAATAAATAGTAACAGTTGACACGAAAAGAGAACTAACCAAAGGCCTACTGAACTTGACCATACATTAGTGTCTGATGCTAATCAGTGACTCATTCGAAGAAGGAAAGCCACGTGGTAAGAAAAGAAAATATGATGACTTTAAATTAAACAAAAGAGAGAAAGAAGAAACAGAAGAAAGTCAAATTCTTTGAGTTTTACATGTATGAGTAAAAAACAAGTGAGATGCTGCTATAAATACGTATACAAAAACAAAAAATGAAAGAAAATGCACCTGATACAGTTCAACATTAATAAATAAGACCCCATTTTCTTTTGGTATTACATGTGACAGATGTAAATGCGTGGGTGCAATATTATCTTAGACACTTTAAAAAATACAAGGAGATGGCGAAGACCTTTGTTTTGAATAATTTATTAATGTTTTCTTTTCCTTCTTCTCACGTTCTTGCCTTCACTCTTTCCACTGTTTCACGAATTACCATCAGGCCTGGTGTATTAGTTCAGTAGATTTTCTTTCAGTCCTCTTGTCGTATCAACGGTTACCATTTATTAATGATTTTGTTTTCGTCCGAAATTGAATCATTAACACTTCTCACTGCTGTCATTATTTGGGGGACATCTGGGTTCATGAGGCTCTAAATCTATCAAGTCTGACAGTCACAGCAAAGAACTTTAGTCATAACCCAATCAGTCTTTCTAATATTTTGTTCTTCTTTTATAGTGTAAGTCGACTCGCTGATTTGGAGCGTACAACGCTCTGTTCAAACTGGACCGGAAGCTGCCCATTCGCGCCGGATCTGTTATACTCATCCGTGGGTATAACGTACGTGATATGGTCGAACGACAACGTTAGGCCTAGCACCTCATTCATCTATTTATCCTCGATTATATGGGATCTCAAGCCCAAATCTGATGCAAACAGGCGGCCACATGGTTGATACTCAAAGGATCGCTGTGCAGAATGGGAGATCGTTGTGCCCAGCCCTATTAGTTCCGTTTACCAGACAGTGAAAGAGGCAAAAAATCACTTTTGCGCCCTATGCTTGAAACATCCATCATGGAAAAAAAAAATGTTTCTTGTCATTGTCATAGATCTAATTTGATCAATTTTTCTTACTATTATTTTTTAAAAATTTTTATTTATTTTTTTTTAAATGTATTTTTTATGATCATTCTTTCAAATGAAATGAATTAAAGAGATTTATTTCCTCTTTAAACTGCTTGCTCAACACACTCTTTCGCCTGGCAAAGGGAAGTAATAAGGTTGGTCACAGCCCATTGATTGTGGCCGTTACTACTGCACGCTTTTCCACTTAACTAATCTGTTTTCCAGTTTCATGTTCGTGTATAACAGTCGTTATCAAAACAATGCAAAAGACGTATAAGAGCTATCAAAAAATATACATGTACAAACATGCCGTTTCACGAATGGTTCCCTACATGTTGACATGTTTTTTCATTTTTTTAATCTAAAATATCTACTGCAATTAATGGATGGTGTAAACTTTGGAATAGAGAATGAGGTACAAGACTTCGAATGCATTGTTGCTGATTTTTAAACCTACACCGCTTTGCCTATTTGTGTGTGTATGTTGGGTTTTGAGAAGTAGTTCAATAGCTACCTGGCGTTCAGTATCTGTCTATCTATCTATCTATCTATCTATCTATCTATCTATCTATCTATCTATCTATCTATCTATCTATCTATC
>JBCEWB010118831.1:0-11570 GCA_039654565.1 Peronia peronii
ATCTATCTATCTATCTATCTATCTATCTATCTATCTATCTATCTATCTATTTATCTATCTATCTATCTATCTACCTATTCATCGACTTTATATATATATATACATCTGTCTGCCATTCCATCTAATTATGTTACTTACCCATCTATCGATTTATCGATATACCTAACTTTCTGTCTGTCTACAGATTCCCATATCTGCGACAGATGCTAGAAGGAGTTGGCAGCTTTGACTATCCATGGCACCTGCAGAAGAAAATGTAATTTGGCGCATATAACGTGTCCAGTGAATGGAGTATAGCACGCGAAAGTCCTGAGAAACACATTGTCATATAGTAATGGACTTGAACATTTCTGGAGAAGTCAAAAAAAAATTGAACTAATAAAACATGTGTTGTTTTGAATCAATATTTTATTTATTTTGTTTCTGTTTATTTATTTTTCGTTTGTTTTCTTCTTGTTGTTCGTTTTCCCCTATTTTTTTGCTGGGGTTATTTTTTTTTTCCTTTTTTCTGACTGAGGTGTCTACAAGTAACGACAATTTCTTTACAAAAGCTGTAGAGCCAAATCTTACTTCAGCCCGCCCTCCCCCTTTATGATTTGAATAATCTTTTAACAGGAACATGATATGGTGGCAATGCTAAGGTTCAAAACTGCAGACATGCAGAGACACACACACACACACACACACACACACAAACACACACATACACACACGCAGAAAGAGAGAGAGACGCAGCTTAAAAAAAAAAACAGTTTAAATTGAAACTAATTTTGATATAATAAAGAAGTCAAGCCTTAGTAGAAACAACAACAACAGGAATCTCACCAACAAAACTAACAAACACAAAATTATCAATTGTAACAAAGTATTTACTTTAATATAGACCAAAACATTATGTTTAAGCAAGAATATTTTTTATTATTATTATTACTTGTTATAGATCTCAAAGAGTTTCCAGAAGGAACATGCTTTTTCTACGATTCATAAGTACAGCCACCGCCTGAATATCACACTAATTTTGTTCACAGAATGAATGGGAAGAGATGCCAATTCCATGATAAGTGGTGAAAGAAAACCGTTGACAGCAACGATCGGTGACAAGAATACAGGTAATCTTTTATTTAGGAGCTTGTCAGAAACAGAGGACATATCAAATTAAAGTGCTCATCGGTGCATAGAACGCATAATGCAACAGCCTCGTTATTTCACAACAAAATGTGCACCTACCCTCCCTGCAAAAATGCCATATAAAGTTACATTATGAGTGCAGACATTTTACTTTTATTATCCATTTTTATCCCACACATGAAAGTTCATTATTTTGATTACCTGTAGCTGTAATCGAATATCGAGTTGCAGTGAAACTGAACTCGGAAAGAGCTCAATCGGATTATCATTATGTTATTATTATTATTATTGTTGTTGCTGTTGTTGTTGTTGTTGTTGTTATGACTATTTATATATGCGATATTGATGAAATCAGCCATGCTCTTCCTTTAAGATGACGAACAATTATGAAAAGTGGGAAATGGTTTTAAAAACCCACTTCGACAGGAAACTGGCACAGTCGAATTTAAGTTTGTTGCAGCATAGGCTTGAGAGCAGATATAGCGGTACACACCTTCAAGTACAGCATTTATTCATTTCAAGTTTTCTGGTCCTTTCAGCCATACGAAGAGGGCTACCTCGGTCCCTGTCCGATCTCTGGCGTTCTGTGGATATGATTTTGTAGAAACTGACCATAATACATGCCTGAATGTAAAAAAGAAAAATGTGGCCAAAAATAAAATTGGCCTTGTAGCCATTACTAGCAGTTAGTTTACCTTATACAATTTCTTTGTGGCTCCACCTTTTCCTGGCTAAGAGCTTGGGTACAAAGCCTTGACTCTAAGGGGATGTGGCGGGAGGAGAATGGCGTTCCTCCCGACCTCCGTTTACCACATAGGCAGGTACTCAGACATTAGTCCTCGACATATTCCCGGCGAATGGAGGATCTTACCGGATGGTCCATGCTCTTGATTACAATTGGCTTTCTGCAATTGCAACCTTGCGACAAAAAAAAAAAAGCTATAAAGTCAAGATCGGTTCCTTCTCATCCCGTTTGTGGAAAGAGGAAAAGACATAAGCCACTTAAAATACCCTGATCCACCACAATCATTAAGCATAAAAGAAGTTCAAAATATATACCCAAAAGAAACTCAAGGATATCATTACAGCATTGTGGGTCCTGCATGGCTCTCCGCATTTGACGGTCTATGATATCTGAGAATATTTCTTTCAAGCAGTCCACGTAATTAACTACAATTGTACTCCACAGCCCCAAGTCATCTTAACCGCACACATATCTTAAAATAAGATGAGCTGAATACAGAATAAATTTCAATCACAGAACCCTATCACTTATCACTTTACCAGGTCTGTATCTGTAAAGACACAAATTTGTTCTAATCTATGTGTCTATCTATCTATCTCTGTATGATGTATATATGTATGGACATCTTGCTGATGCTCTTAGCGTATGACTGTCATGAGCTACTCTGTTCATTGCCTATGTATTTCCCAAGCGGTACGTTCCTTCTTTGTAATCTATCGCACCGGCTCGATGTGGGGGAGGAATGTGACCGCCACTGACCAAGCAGGGACGAAAATGCGTAAAAAGAGAATGCAGTGTCCGTCCCAGAGTTGCGTCTCCCTGTAAGCGGTCAGGCTAGACAATCAGTGAAATTAGAAACACACCTGTGATGGAGTTGTGTCCTTGGAAAGTGGTTCGCTCTCCCAACCCACTTGGCATGGTACGATTGTGTAAGTGTTGGTCGGTGACCTCACTCCCCCACTAACGGCGAGAATTGGCCCTTTGTATGTATTATATACCGCCCGGGGATGGACGGGACTTCTTTTTCTCCCGGTCTTCCACCCAAGGCTGTCCCGTGTAGTAGGATGACGATTGGAGGGGAGCGGGACCTCTTTTATTTTTCTGCTTCCCCTCCCAGCGAAGTATTGTTGTGCAAAACAGGATAGAAGGATGTGCATTGATATTTATTACCATATTAAATGTTATATTTGTAATTGCATATTGGACTATAGGTGTATTACGTCTTGCATGTTATGGTAGTGGACAGGTCATAAAGACCTGTAACAGGGATTAGGCGCCCCTACCACCACGAGCCTTATAAGTTTACTTTTTTTGTGGTTTTTTTTTATGTTGTTTGTAATGTGCTTGGAGCACGTGACTTCAAATTTCTATTACAATATGACAACACGGCCCGCTAGCCTCAAAGGTACAACGAGAGCACGCAAAGAATTAAAAAAAAAAAACATATGTACAGCTTTATTTTAAGTTATGCAATAACAATGATAATAAATTATAACCAGTTTTGTCCATTGTAAATATCAGTAAACCTCTTATATGGCCATCGATGTCAAATATATATATTCCAATATGCATATATTTTTATGACCAATTTTTATTTACAATTTGGTGAAATTTTAAAACATGAAGTCTGCCCGTACAAGACAGAGCCGTAGTTCTGACACAACGCCCCTCACCCCCCGCCCGAAAGGAGGTGGGGACTGGGAAGATGGACAGGGGGTGAAGGCTACCCATACTTGCCTCCCTAACATTAGATACCAAGTCCAGGTGGGGCTCGGACCATATCCTTCCCATAATTTTGTATTTATGGCAAGAATGAGTTGAAAGTGACCGGCGAGAGCAGTGAGCAGGCCAGGAGGTTGTTGTTTCCAGTGAATTGTCTCTTTTTCAGTTTGAGTCTGAGTGGAACATCAGCAAAGCTGAGCCACTTGATACCGCGGTGGGGGGAAAGCCATCCCTGCCCCGCGCTTTCCCAGCAAACAACGCTGGCTGTGACCCTCAGGCCAAATCTGTTATGTGTTTACAAGGAAATGGATAGGGCCGGAATGTCAGTAAGACCCATTCAAAGCCCATCTATGGGGAAGTTAAGCTTAAGATCCCTCATGTAATGCCATTGATAGTTCTTTATCGTTTCTCCTGAGCCTGCATGTGCGAGCATTACCAGTTATGACTGTGCAGGGGTGAAACTCAGAGTAAGACCCAATATGTCGCCGGATAATAGTGAAAACTAATGTTCGTGCCTGTGCCATGAAGTACACGGCGGTCGGGTGAAAAGCCACTTCGCCTCCTGCCGCTCCCCGCGTGGTCTCAGGCTTCTATTTTATCATTATTATAATTATAAATAATAATTTAAGTTATTTCATTGTCACTTCATGCTCTTATTTAGGGGAAAGCGGACTAAGCTAAACTTTTCTTTTTTTTGATAGGTGTCCCTCGGGGCATGTGAATTTATGAAAACACATAGAGCGCTACCAACTTTGCTGCGACCTGACGTGATTACCAATAAAGGCTGAGATAATCTCTCGACTAGAGATTGAAAAGCCCTACTAAACTTGACTTGACTTGTTTTGCCTCTTTAAAATAATTTTAATTGCCTAATAAAATGTAAACTTTTATTCATATTTGGGGGTTCGAAGGAAGCTTAATCATGCCAGCCTTGATTTGAGTAAATATTCACTTCGAAATAGTTATGTGCCTCAACCCCTTCATTTTCTGATTGCAATGCAAGGATGGAAATCTTGATTTTTTTCCTGAAGTCCTCCGTTTATTTGATGATATAAGGCTTGACCCACACTTTTCTATGATATACCTATATGTTTGAATGTCAGCTGACGTTGAAATTAAGTGTCGTGAAGAATGATGCTGTCAGTAAATTTTAATGACAGGAACACTTCTATGCTTATCTGTACATTTGATAGCTACAGCAGGGGCGGAAACGCTGCTTTTATTAATAAAGTCCGGTATTTGTGACGGTATTTGTGTATATTGTGTAAAAAGGAAGAATTTAATACCTTTGTATCATTAAAAATCAATTGATTGTCCTTCATTTTCATAATATTCTCAGCCATAACTTGAACATTTCACACATAAAAAGCAGTCACTGTTTTAACGTTGAAAATTGTGATAAGCTTAATTTGCAGGTTAGGAGTTGGTTTTATTCCACGACAGCTGTTACCAATGACTAATTAGGACATTTCATCTAAATGTCCAGCAATAAAATAGCGTGTTGTTAAGAGCAGTGAAACGGTTAAAGAAGGGGGTAGTTATCAAGTATTTTATAGGCGGGTAGCCAGCTAACTATTGATCATTATTTATCAGTCATTACAGAGCCCCGACTTGGGACTTAGCCTGATCCTAGATGGCAGAGGACCGGTCACTCTTTAATAAGGGGGTCCAGCACCTGAAATTCCAACTTCGGATAAAAATGTCCATTTTTTAAAAAAATTTATCCTTTTATTATTATTATTATGATTATCATTATTATTATTATTATTATTATTATTATTATTATTATTATTTGTCTTATTTTAAATTTATTTATTCTTTTTTTCAATTTTCTTTTATATTGTTTTTAAAGATGGGATGTAGTCGAAATTGAGCAAAATTTCCGATCAAACTGAGTTGGAAAATAAATGGTATTGCCAACTGTCTTTGTCTTGCTCCTATTAATAATAACAGCAACTGCAGAATTCAACATGGTTTTGTGAGGATTTCTACTGTTAAAGAAAATCACTGAACAATTGTTGGGGGGTAGGGTTATTTATTCCGATTCAGTGAAACGAAAGAAAGGAAAGGCATCTACAAGAGAATATTAGCTTAACATAATAATACGGGAAATATAGGCGCCAAGCCACATTTAAAAAAGTAAGAATAACGCCCTAAAGGGTCAACACAGATAGGAGGTTCATATTTCATGGCCTATAGTCACATTGATGTCATCTTTGAAAAATTGTACAGTGTTGTGCTTACTGAAGTTTTTCGCTTTTCTGGGCACTTATTGTTTTAAAATTTTATTATTATTATTGTTATTATTATTTTGGTTAAGGTCTATCTCTTCAAAATTTACCAAGAAATGTTCATCCTCTTTGCCACGAATGCTTTCCTCGACATAATGTAAAGAGAAAAATGAGAACGGCTTTTTTTTGTATCGCTTTCACTTTTTTTAAGGAAAAAAAATGAATAAAAACGCTAATTTCTTTTTTCAAAAATCCAACACGGATACATCTACCATTCTCAGCACTGACCCAGTGATCGATGGAGGCTATTGATGACTAGCTCCATGTCAGAGGTCACACGATGAGGACCATCACTAATTAACAAAATTTCATTTCAACAGAAGCAAAGTTTACATTGAGTAGTTTCACCAAATACAGAGATTAGTAGGTATCCGTTTGAAAATGATGATGAGATGGTGGAGTTTTTTTACAAGCAGTATAAAACACACAGAAAGGTAACATTGCAATGCTGCAAACTGTCATAAACTTACAGTTGCAAACTTAACTCGTCACAGCAAAAAACACAGTTGCCAAGTTTACCAATAACATTAAGTTTATTCGTATCTGAATTAATAGATAGTGATATCTGAGGCAATAAACTTTGCCCACATTTCTTTATGCTCTGATGACTGTAAAACAAATTGACGATAAAAGCAGACAGTCACACCACAGAAATCGAGAGTCCTGCAGAACATCATCCTCAGTTGTCTACTCCTGGTGCCTTCTACTCCGAGCATCTGAGCCCCCGACTCCCCTTTTTCGACATCAAGATGAACTACCTGCTTCTCTTCGTGCTCCTGTGCATGTTTGTCTTTGGCATGACTTTCACCGGTGAGTATGCACTGCCAAGCACTCACTCAAATCTATGGTAAACGATGACGAAACACTGATATTGGCTTGTCTGCGATTTATTAATAATTCTATTTTATTTGTTAACATGTATTATTTTAATTAGTTAGTTAGTTATTATTTAGTTGTGTATTGAACAGAGAGTTTTCTCAAATAAATATATTTTTAAATATGAAACACGGGAAAAGTCAGTTGGAGGACATCTTGTATATTGGAGTTTTCTCAGTGAATGGGTCGGGATATAACTAGCACAACATCTCCTATGACTAAAAATAATATTCAATTGAAAATGACAAAAGCATCTCCCTAAAAAAAAAAAAAAAAAAGCAAAAATTTGCAATGCAATGCGCTTTTTTTTTTCTGGCAAAAGCTGTTATTGAAATCTGCTCCAAACTGTCAGAACTAAACGGAGAGAAGAGTCAGAGATATACGATGACATAATAGCATGTTGGGAAGCGATAAACTTTACAGACATTTTCTAATCTTATTTTATTTTTATTGTTCATTATTATTATTTGTTTATTTATTTATTTTTTTTTTGAAAATATAAATTTAGTGGAAATTATCTTGCTTTATATATGCAGAGTGATTTCTTTTAGATTGCTGTAAAATCCTAGCATTTCAGAATTTGATATAAAAACAATAACATTTGCGCTTTTTGGAGATTAACACGTGACTGACAGAATAATTGCTAACTCTTGCAGGTGCGTATTTGAAAAAAAAAAAAGGATATCATTACAGACATGTTATGACAGACTGAAACCCTACAGTGTAACAAAACCACGCTGATCTTTCTTCATTAGCCCCGTTAAATCTACTAAGGTCATTTTAGTGGACTAATTTTTGTCAGTGACAGCAATCACTCTTTCACTTTCTCTCTCTCTCACTCTCTCTTTCTCTCTCTCTCTCGCTCGCTCGGTCGTTCGCTCTCTCTACATGTTTTATAGTAGCAATACTGTTGTGGAATTAAAAAAAAAAAACAAGAAAAAAAAACCAGAAAATCACATTTTTTTTTTTCATTTTTTTTTAAAGTACACAATACCATTTAGTTCTTGTTTTGTTTTGTTTCTACAAGACAGTGCTCTCTTCCTCTCTTTCTCTCTCTCTTTCTCTCTCTCTCTCTCTCTCTCTCGCTCGCTCGCTCTCTCTGTATGTTTTGTAGTAGCCATACTTTTGTGGAATTAAAAAAAAGAACAAGAAAAAAACAAAAACAAAATCACATGCTTTTTTTCTCTTTTTTTATAGTTCACAATACTCATTTAGTTCTTGTTTTGTTTTGTTTCTTCAAGAAAGTCTGGTGTTTTTTAAAGCAGGTTTGATATCGAGATTTCCAACAATATTGTTAGCCAAGGATTCCTGCAATAGTCCATTCAATTTGTGAATGGCGAATGAGAGCATCCTGTGGGCGGACAATATGTGGTCTGCCAGGACATAATTTTATTGCTGTAATAAGAAAAACTTGACATCTTACGTATTACTACAGAAATCCTGTAAATGAAACTTACATGGGTGGTATTGATACTTCAGTAAATTATGGCGAATGAAAGAAAATGTGATGTAGAATAAGTTTATAAATTCCTCACCAAGTAGAAACCTCTGTATAACAGTATTATCCCAAACTGCGTTAAAAACTGTGCGACTATAAATCTAATTAGACACACCAGCAAAGTTATGCTAAAGATCACCCTGAACAGAAACCAAAGAGATAACAGCTGAAAAACGAGATGGGGTTCCTTTACGGTGGACAATTTTTTTCTAGAATCAGCTTTCAATCTATGGCTTCTTTACGAGAAGTATCCGCAACACGAAGAGTTTGCATTACTTTTTCACAGATTTTTTATGTGGACAGAGTGTGCAATGAAGCAGTCTGGGCAAAGAAATTACTTTGCATCGCTGCAAAAGCATCCTTATTATACAACTACCATACTGCAAAGCAATGAGCACAATCCTGATACAAGACAAGGATTGGAGTGGTTCCACATGCCGTCAGAATTCGTCAAGGGCTGTTTAGAATCCTCTGCTCGTTTTAAAACATTTCTGGAAGATATCATGGCTTATCCACAGGCAGATCATGACCATGAATACTAGAGGCAGGAAGACCACAAGCTTATCATTCGCTGGTTATTTATGTTTACTGTCTGGCTGGAGTGAAAAGAAGGTGCCAACCTCATATAAAGCTTGAGGAAGCCTCCACAAAAATTGCAATAGAGATAAGCACCAGAAATGCCAAATTAATGACCAACAACACAACCATGGGCAGAGATAGTGCAGTGCATGGACAATAAATAGAAATAGTCAACCACTTTGAATACAATGACACAGCCCATCAGTGATGTAGGATGTAGATAAGAATATTAGCTAGAACTGCTCAAAATATGAGCGCGTTCAGAAAGCTCAGGAAAACAAGGAGGGATCTGCATGTCACTATAAAACATAAGATGAGATCATTGCACGTCCTTCTCTTTTCCATCTTTCTCTATGCTTGTTAATTGTGAACAATTGTAGCGGAATTGCAAAAGAAGAACCAATGGGCAGAAATTGCATGCAAGATATGTCAGTGAGGCATCTTCTTTATGTACCTTGTCATGGACGAATAAGTAGAGCCGGAAATAATGATAATAGCAATAAAACATTATTTGAGAATTTGAAGGAATCTTAGTCGCTGTATAACGGCCCACGCTAAGTTGGTATGGCTACATCACAGACCAAGAAGATCGTAGGAAGAACCACTGAAGGAATAAGGCGAAAGGCCAGGCAAAGGAAGAAGTAGGTGGACAATATCGAGACATGGACTGACAAAATATTTGCACAGACGAAAGCCAGGTGCATAACAGAGGGAAGTTAAGAGACTGGTGTGGAGATTCTGCCCAATCTTTGTAGGAAGTTAAAATGGCTAAGCCATATTTGTCTATTATACTCTAGTAATTGTGTCTTTAGTTCTATCTCACTTCCTTGGCAACTCCTTCTTCTAAGGCGCTTATCTTCCTCTATTTCTGAGAACAGTGTAAATATGTATCAAATATAAAATATACCGTCAAGGCAAGCTCTGCATGCATCTCACACTGAATTCCAGTGTCACAGCACAAGAGAGCATGCCTGTGGTAAGAGATGCAAACTATGGTCATGTACTGGAAAGAAAAAAAATTCATAGTCTGGCCGGCAGCTGACCCTGACGGTGACATTTGAAACCAAGACAACACTGGCCCAAAATTGGGAAAGATGAAGATTGGGAGGGGAAGGGCGGGGCTGAATATATGGCGTGGCAAAAACAGATGATCCATTGCAACAAAAGACAAATCATGATAATAATACGCGTGAAGAGGCAATCCCTTGTAGGTTGATATTATCTGAAGTATAAGAAAATCATTGGAGAACCTCAGGAAGCGGGCCAATTACTATTGTCATCTATCAAATATCAATGAAGATCAAGATGTGGCCATTTCTGGTACATGAGCTTGACATGGCTGTTCAGAGCACATATATGTATTATACAGTGCCATACCGTCATGTTAAATAACCACTTGCTGAGGTATGGTGCACGAGTTGATTTCCTAAAATAGTCGTGAAAATCTTCATACGTAATCAGAGCGACAACTACCATGATCATGTTGCATCTGTCCAAAATGATCAAATGAAAATTTCTTTAGGAGGTCAAGTGTTGTGTAAAATATCAGTTATTACTGGGCTGTACTGAACAAACAAAGAATATGCTATATGCAAGATCAAATCCTGAAAATCTTCCACAACCATACCAAGGTAGCATCAAAGACCCATGTTTGAACTCATATTATGGAACTGAGAAAAAGCTCGTGTTCATTTGTCGTTAGCCAAGACAATTACACTTTGTTAATACTATTGAATGCCATGACAAAAAATCAATTCTTCTGAATGATGAGTAGAAAAAAAAAACGCATCTACATGATGGAACATACTAAGACGAAACAGCTCGCTAGCTATATTAAACATATCCACTTATATTGGCTGATGGGTCATTAATACTGCTTTAGAGTGGAGGAACAGTGAATCATCCTACCAGTCTTATGTCCCTCTTATAATTTTCTTATCTTGATTTCAGAGGGTTCAGCAATGATAAAGGGTCTGGATAAACGTGAGCCAGCAGCCTGTTGCGCCGATCCACCAGCTGCCTGAGATTCCCCAGCTGCAATGCTAAAACTATAGCAATAAACTGTCATACTCAATGATATTTCAAAGTGTTCTTCAAAGTGATTTGTGGAGTTAGTTGGTATTTGGAAGCTTCATCGGTTGCTTTTTGGTTCACAGAACAGTGGATTGTTAAGTTGATTAGTTGTTTATTATTTGTGTGGCGTGCGAGTCTTTCACATTTTCAAGTACAACGATAAATCTAATGTAGAAAAATACGAATTTAAAAAAATCCTGGGATTGAACGAATTTAATGTCATTATGTCAGATGTTAAACGTACAATATTACATGCATAACATTATTTGAGCAGACATATAAACTGACACACAGATATGTGCACAGCTAAAGAGAGAGAGAGAGAGAGAAAGAACGACAGATAGAGAGAGACATATGTACACAGGCACTCTGATGTTTTCATAGATACCCGTAAACATACAGACTCCAAGAACTATTTCGCCTACGAAATTTGCCTTATGGCCTCATCTTTTCCTCTGAATCAGGGAAACACGGATAAACAAGGACACATACGCTAAAAACACACACACACATACACACACAGAAATATATATATATATATATACTTACATATGTATATACATATTATTATGTATATATACATATATACATATATACATATACATATATACATATATATATATATATATATATATATATATATATATATATATATATA
>JBCEWB010118853.1:0-12467 GCA_039654565.1 Peronia peronii
GTACATGGGACTGTGGGACTAATGACATTGGACTGTGGGACTGAGGACATGGGACTGTGGGACTGAGAACACGGGAGTCTGGGACTGAGAACATGGGAATGTAGGACTGAGGACATGGGACTGTGGGACTGAGGACATGGGACTGTGGGACTGAGGCCATGGGAGTCTGGGACTGAGGACATGGGACTCTGGGACTAAGGACATGGGACTCTGGGACTGAGGACATGGGACTCTGGGACTGAGGACATGGGACTGTGGGACTGACGACATGGGACTCTGGGACTGATGACATGGGACTCTGGGACTGAGGACATGGGACTCTGGGACTGAGGACATGGGAATGTGGGACTGAGGACATGGGAGTCTGGGACTGAGGACATGGGAGTCTGGGCCTGAGGACATGGGACTGTGGGACTGAGGACATGGGAATGAGGACATGGGACTGTGGGACTGAGGACATGGGACTGAGGACATGGGACTCTGGGACTGAGAACATGGGAATGTGGGACTGAGAACATGGGAATGTGGGACTGAGAATACGGGAGTCTGGGACTGAGAACATGGGAATGTGGGACTGAGAATACGGGAGTCTGGGACTGAGAACATGGGAATGCGGGACTGAGAACATGGGAGTCTGGGACTGAGAACATGGGAATGTGGGACTGAGAACATGGGAATGTGGGACTGAGAACATGGGAATCTACGACGGAAAATATGGGACTTTGGAAGTGAGAACATGGGAATGTGGGACTGAGAATACGGGAGTCTGGGACTGAGAACATGGGAATGTTCGACTGAGAACATGGGAGTCTGGGACTGAGAACATGGGAATGTGGGATTGAGAACATGGGAATCTACGACGGAAAATATGGGACTTTGGAACTGAGAACATGGGACTGTGGGACTGAGAACATGGGACTTTGGGACTGAGAACATGGGAATGTGGGACTGAGAACATGGGACTGTGGGACTGAGAACACGGGAATGTGGGATGAGAACATGGGAATCTACGACGGAAAATATGGGACTTTGAAATTGAGAACATGGGACTGTGGGACTGAGAAATATGCTCCATGACATGATTAACCAACTTTAGACCGGTACAGTATCTTTGACAACCTCACGAACCGCCTAGCATCTGGTATGTGCAGGCGAGGTAACGAAGCTCTGGCGCTGTAAACTTGCCTGCCACGGCACTGGTCACCTCTGAATCTCTACAGGCTCCCTACAGCGCTGTTGGCCAATGCCAGCGTGTAGATGATTGTGCTACTTCCTACACTCACAGCGCCCGATACCGATCTTAAGTCCATTCACTATCAAACATTTGAGCTCATTAGATGTTGCCTAGAACGCCACTCACTCAGGAGTAAGCTGGTCTTTATCAATGACTTGTTGCTCTACCTGGCTGCCTTATAGAGAAAGCGTTCCTTACTATTTATTATCTAAGACTTGATAAAAAAACCAGAACGTTAAACTTACAAGCAGAGAAAAAAATCAACGAAAATTTGTCCACAGCACTAAAATTCAATTTAATTTCACAGCTGTAAGATCTATTTAATTTCTTGAGCGAGTCCTTGTAAATCTGACACAAGTGGCAATCAGCAAATCTACAAACTCAATTAGGTTCTAATTTAATTATATCAGCCTCTTACAAAATGCTTTTCCCACTGCATCACATCTGTGAAATCTTTGCAAGTGGGGTTTACAATCCACAGATGTTTTAGACAAACTGAGATTAAGATGTGTTTAAATATCCACAAACAGAATATTGGCCAGTTTTCTATCGTGGGATCTTAGGAGAGGACGGAAATGGAGGGGAATACGGGAGGGTGAAAACGTGACGTCACACTGAGAAATCAAAGCTGATGGCTCATGGTCACCAACATCTCGCTGGCTGTCTCAGTATGGCACTGTACACAGGAGAGTTTGTCTGTGTTGTGTTGGGGTTTAACGACACATCAGATCACGGCTATATTGTGCCAAACACGGTAAAGTACGTTTGCACGTCAAGAAGATGAGAGGAAACAGAGCGAGACAGAAGACAGGAGCAAGGAGAGAGACAAAGGATGTCACTTCTGGAACGTTGAGGATGGCATTCCATGAGAGATATCCCACCGATGGCGGGCTTCCACCACCTGCAGGGGGGACAAAGAACCTACTTATATACCCCGGGTCCCCGCGGAGGGACACGGGAGAGTAGTCGCTACCGCAGTTTGGGAATAACATGAGACTGCAGAGAAAGGCACAGAATTTGACTGTGTTGGTTATCTTTTCCGTGTCTGATTAATAACACTTCATCGAGTCACTCACAGATAAACGTACAAGGTGCAGATCTGGTAGATCCACACCGCTGTGACTCACAGAAATGACGTCAACGACCTGACAGAAACCAGCCCATCCACCCATGGATACTCAGTATTGAACGAATACAATTCTGGGCTGAACTGAATTCAGATTTTGCCGAGTCCGAACAATGTACAACTACTCAGTTCGAATGTGCCTGCCTGATCATGCCAAGCCAGCAGGTGTAGGCAGTGTTTTCTCCCACGCTGCACGCTAAGTGCCCCCCGTAAATGAGAAAGGTCTAGCTCAGTGTTACAGTTGTAACTTTCTAGAGCAAACTTCTAGCAAGCACTTCAAAACCAAAGACACAGCTGGAAATACAGACACTTTCACCAGCCTCCCTCAGCCCCGCCCCAACCACTCACCTGAGCAGCTTCATGTCGCTTCTAGTGGATGATAAGGAGCACAAACTGTGAGTGAGCCGGGCAACCGTCGCACCAAGACATCAACTCTAGCGTAATAATCAACTGTAGTGTAGTCAACAGGGTGAGCAATGCAGCCCATCATTTCCATATGACCTCCTCTGGCCAGCTGTTGCTCAGAAACGCTTGCCGAATTCACCTATCATTTATTTGATTGTGCCAGGTGGTTAGCATGGAGATCTAGGACTGAAGTTATCACCGTATATGGTCAGGATGTGAACACAACCAATCAATATCAATGTATATGTGTTTTATAGTCACGCAAAGCAGATGTGTTGAGCACGGCCCATGGTTTAGTGCTCATCTCACTGCCCTGCTGTATTAGAGTTCTAGTCTAAAGCAAAGGATAACACAGAACTGCTTTATTATCCTCTAAGGGTTAGGAGGAGCTGAACTGCTGGCCCCAGGACTCGCTTCTCCACATACCATCCCTGTCTCACACAGTTTTCTATTATAAACCTGTCCAGGCCAGGGACTGAATCTGTTCTGCGACAACTGAGATTGCATCCCCTATCATGATTGACCTTCCAACCTTTGCTTTCTACACAAGTGGAATGTCTGTTATGCTTGGGATGGAAGTGAATAAAAGACAGAACAACAAAGTCATCCACTCTTTTGCTTAGAGCAACAAAGCTACGGCACAGCTGGACCTGTCTTTGACCCTCGGCCCATTCACTCACACATTTCTTCTACTACTCTATCTAGTGTACACAGGATTCCTCTTCTACTACACTATCTAGTGTACACAGGATTCCTCTTCTACTACACTATCTAGTGTACACAGGATTCCTCTTCTACTACTCTATCTAATGTACACAGGATTCCTCTTCTACTACACTATCTAGTGTACACAGGATTCCTCTTCTACTACTCTATCTAGTGTACACAGGATTCCTCTTCTACTACTCTATCTAATGTACACAGGATTCCTCTTCTACTACTCTATCTAGTGTACACAGGATTATGGCGGTGCACACACATAACCTACAAACACCCAGACAGACAGTCTTGACAAACAGCCATCAAAATACAGGGAAAAACGACCACAGACTCAACCCAGTTTCCAACATGAGACGCCCTGACAGTTCCTACACTCCCACTCTCCCCCTCCAGCTTGCCACAATCCCCAATATCTCCAGATGAGAAGACAGCAAGGGGTGGGGGGGGATGTGAAAGGGATTGGTTGGTGCTGGCAACAGCAGAGCGAATAAACCATACAATGTAAAAACAATACCCTCTCACCCTCTTTTTTTTGTTCTTTTCCTTCACTGGCTTGATTCTGTGTGACCCAACTCCCCCGACCCGAGTTACTATGCCCCTGAGAAAGTTAAGACGCTCCTGCAATCTGAAATGAAGTGTTATCTTTGTTTCCTCTCCTAGCTGATACCTGGCGCTGACAGCCGAACCCCTCTCACTGATAACACGTTGTAAGGTAAAGCTGAGATTGAAGTGTGGAAAGCGGCCAAGCTATTATCTTGGTCTCTCTGGGGGCTTCTCTGACCACCACCACCACCACCACCACCACCACCACCACCACCAACAACAACAACAGTGGGCAACTGAACACACCAAGTCTGTTTTTGTTTTTAAATGTAATTAAATGCTGTCAATTTGTAACATTTAACCCCTTCAGTGCCAGGAGAGAGACATTCTATTTTTTAGAGACAATGGATAGATCTAATAGCCACAGCTTGTGTGTCTGCACAACTGCACACTCTGAAGAGCTACACTCCTATCTGGCTCACCATTTACCGATACTGGTCAAACACAGAAAGCTGTCGGCAGTGAAGGGGTTAATTTATTTTGATTTATTTTCGTGTTTATCTATCTCAGTTACTGTATTATGATACGGGCTGTCTAAATCTGAGAGAGCTGACAAAGAGGACTTTTGATCTGTGAATTGTCAGCAAAGACAAATCCACTAGTCATCAGCAGGGCCAAAGTAAGGACAGGACACGACACTAACACGGCCAGACACGATCAGCGGTAGATCTACCACACCAACATCCAGCAAGAACAATGAGACCAACAGCCACAATTATAGCCACAGCAGCAGCACCAACAACAACAACAACCACACAGCAAGGAGGGGGGGGGGGTGAAATAACCTCAACAACACAACCGCCAATCGGAGTGGACATCCAGTCGGTGACAGCCCCACCCACAGATCCAGGACAGTGACCAGTGACACCTGTTACTTCTGTTTCCACCTCTGACCTTTCCCGACCAACACTGAATGATTTCCTCTGTCCACACTCATCTCAACACCCAAACCGCTGATTATTTCCCTTCACCGACACCAACCGCTCGACGTGAGCATCTGGTAACAGATGACGTTCCATATACCTCTGTCAACCTGGAGGTTACCTGGACGGTTGGCAACAGGGCGGTTCTTCGCTTTGTTAATTTTTTGTATGCAGCCTTTCTGCACGAAAACAATAGGATTGTCTCAGCTTTAAATGGCCGTCCAATTTGCTCAGAAGAAAGTTTTGTGGGTGGACAGCTGGAAATTTTAGCCCGCACAGCCGCTTCATCCAATAGTTAATTACCAAGGGTTCTTGCACGGGACTTCGGAAATATATTCGCCCTTATTCAAGAGGGCTAGAGGTCGGGCTTCCCTGTTTAAGTAGCTAGAGGATAGCTGTGTCATTAATAATAATAATAATAATAATAATAATAATAAAATGCAAGTAGGTTCTAAATCTTTCACATCCCCCGGGTATAATTCGAACCCAGGATGTGTTCATATGAGAGGTCAACACCAGCTCAGCCCTCAGCCACAGAGGCAGCCAGCCATCTTTCACTCTATCTCATAAAAGCCTCTAGTTGTACACTCTGGCCTGTACAGGCTCTTGTTCTCTAAGGTTTAAAGCACAGGTCCATGGCAAGGAAGTGGCTGCAGTGTCAGGCTACAGGAGACAATGTACAGAAGGAGACAGGTCATTCAATGACCAGCATGATTTGTTATGGCAGAGAGAGAAGCTCGGCTGGTTACTGAGGTCCACATCAAGAAGCTCAGCTGGTTACTGAGGTCTACATCAAACAAGGGTTTGGTCTTTGCATAGCTAAGGAGTGGGAATGCACATGGTACTAGATGATCAGATTGAGAAAACGGGCATTTTGATTGTGTCCCCTTCTTGTGTTCATATGGCTGAAATGAAGACTCTGGGACAGACAGGTTTGATGTCAAATTTCCTCTTTTTTGTCGGACAATGACAGCTCAAGTTCAGCTGTGTACATATGGCAGGATGCAGACTAAACAAACAAACACACAAAGGAAAAAATGAAGAGATGGACTTGAAGCATTTCCACTCCTCTGCTATGCCATCTGTTAGTTCAGCCTCTGGCTTATTGTGCAGTGCAGATACAGATACAGATCTCTGGTAGACAACACAGGCCAGTACATGGTTAGGATACAATTAGTCTCCCTGATTATTCTCAAGCAAGACTAGGTCAGAGTTTGATGGCTAGCAAAGAAAGGGAGGGAAATTTGTTCAGTCCACATACACAGGAGATCAATGATAAAAACTTACACAAACAAGTCCGTGTACAAAAGTATAAACAACAAGATATACATTCTATTTACACAGCTGTCATAGCCACATAGATAAGCCTAGAAGCAAAACTGAAAAGGGAGCTAACTCTAAGAGGTAACAGTCTTTACAAACACAAACAAAAATAAACCAAAACAACTGAATCGTTAACCTGCTGAAAAAGCCAGAACAAGTTAGAGAAGCAACAACAGCAAAGAGATGAAGGTCTATGGGGTTCTGACTTTGTGACAAAATGTCCTCATTAAATTGTACTAGTCTGAGCCGGTCCATCAGGTCTGATCCTACATATATTTCAGCTCACAGGCTGGTGTGACAGATCTAGAACCTCTGACATGTCAAAGTTGGCAAGTCTCTGATTTGGCATCAGAATGTTTCCTGTCAGTTCTAGCCGGCTGACCCCCGCGCCCCACCCCCCTACTGCCACTACAATGTGACTGGGTCTCCAGGTGTTGTCAGCCACACTTAAGCAGACTGAAACCATTCTTGATGAGCTGGGGCTGATCTCTGTCTGCCTTAAAGTCTTCACAACCCTACTAAAACTTACACAACTTTTGTAAAATTTGAACAAATTTGTATATGTTTGTCTTCTTATGTAAACAAACAATGCAAAAGAACGACAACTGCCTGAAGTGAGTGCAAAAGATATTCAAAACTTCTACTGCTAAGGAAAAAAACGAAAGTCCCTCAGACTTGGTTTTGCTAAGTTGTCTTTCTAGCCTGTGCTTGGCTCTCCACTGTTCAAGTCTTTGGAGGCAAATCTATCTGAGCACACACTAGCACTGGTGGGTAGGACCAGTGCCAAACACCAGTCTGAACAGGAGTTGGAAGGGAATGAGTGGCTGGATATTTGTGACCTTCATCTCTTCAGCCTGAGCAATGCTTGGAAGTGACTCCTAACTGACCATACAAGTTTTCCCTTTGTCTTGTCTCACTGTGAGTCAGGAGAACATGGATCTGTCAGTGAGATGAGAACCAATAGGACTCATGGTCTGGACTTCTAGTCTGAGAGTAACTGCTCAATCCCAGCACACCTAGTCTGTCAATGAACAAGGTCTTCAAGAATTTTAAGTTTTCAAGCAATAATAGTGTCAAACTATGTAGGCACTGTGGGGCCATTTCCCTGTTTCACTATGTCCTCATGTTTTGCCCTTGGGATGAGTTTCTTCCAAAGTTTGCTCAGGCTGGGTGGAGAAAATAAACAGAACAGTAAAAGGGCAGGGAACTAAATACATACACTAAAGTTATCCCACTGGTGTGGGGGGGAGTGGCTGAGGTTAGGATGCATGCGCCTCTCTGCATGGTGCGAAGCTGACACAAACTCAGCGTTACTCACAGTCTCCTGGAAGCTGTGGTACTGTCGCGACTCCGACATCTCCACTCTCTGCTCCATCATCTGTGGCGGTGGTGCCTGACGCACGGCTTGCTGCTGCGGAGCCTTTGAGGCTTTGATGGACTGGGATGCAGCTTCCAGATTTTTCTCCAGTTCGTCCAAGCGAGTGGAGTCTGTCTTGTCTTTGTTCAGATCTGGTACAAAAAAGGAAAGAGAGAGAGAAAGAGATGATCATAAGACTACATGCTCAATCAAGTATTGTCTCAGAAACATCACTGTTTGCCTGCTAGTCTGGTATGTTCACTTTAATATTTAGATCAGTAAGTCAGATCAAAGGCTGTCTCAATTTGAACACTTAACCTCCATGCTGAATTGCCCATAATCTACAATTCTTGCACCATGATGTATCTGATTTGCCTTCAATCTGATCTTTTTCTGAGAACTAGCAGTAAGACTCAAATCATTTTTCTTATGGGAAACTCATTATTGATGTTACAAAGTAGACATCGCTGTTCTAACTTATTTAAATGTTTGAATTTCAGCAGAATCCTTGCTCCAAACGATGTTAACAACAAAAAGCTGTTCAAGTCAACAGTTGACAAGGCCAGATGTGTGTGTGGGACTGAGTGTCTCACCTGTCCTGTGCACGAAGACTTCTGTGATGTAGTGATGGTTGACCTGGGGGGGTGGCTGCTGGACTGGGGGCGGGGCTTGCTGCTGCTGCTGCACTCGCTTGGCGCGCTGCATCTCATCCCGCACGTCTCGCTGCCGTTCAAGTGTGCGATACTGGGTGTAGGTGGTAGTGCTATGGGGGCCCTGCAGGAAACGCACAACAAAATATACAGCATTTATCTCATGACAGGCTCATAGGCATACACAATTCCTGGGCTCAAACTAAATGTTACGAAACTGGACTTTCAACTCATCAGCAAAATGATGTAATCCTATATAATTGGCCACAACTTATCTGCCATTTAATTGGGCCTTTGTTATTAAAAGACAGATAAAATGGCACCAATCATTCAATAACTTTGAGACTGATTAATATTCAGGTTAATTAAACTCAGATCAGATTTCAAATATTTTCCTAATTAGTCTGAGAAATAATTTTTTGATATCTTTATGTGTATTTAGAACAATAAATACTTTCTGCTGGGCCTGTTATCTGCTCTTGACAAAAATGACTATGTAGAGCCTCTGGCTGAGCTCTGGGCTTAAATTAGATTTGCTCCCCAGGGTGGCCACAAAAGAATTCTATCTTTGACCTGACAACCCAGTACTTTTTTCTTTTTTTTTTTACTGGTGCATCAGCTAGATTTTGGCTCTATTGTATTCAGGGCCCAGGATGGGCTGTTCTTGGGTCATGATAACCCTATATTTAAATCCAATATTGACCTCCAGCCATGGCTGAATGGCTTGAGAAATGTTTGAGCAGCTTAAAGTATGGGACTGACATCTGTGCCCACATTGTCAAACTATTGATACAGTGATGTTGGAAAGAAATTTGGCTTCATATGCCTTATAAAGAAACTGATGCCTGGCCGGGTGACACTGCTTGGGGCGCACTGAGTGAAATACACCACAGGATGACAGAGTGGCTGCCACTGTGTGCAAACCTCAGTCCATGAAGACCATGGTTAGCGCGTCTGACAACTTGACAGATCTATGTCAGCTAAACACATAATGATATATATTTGAGTAAAAAAGACCTAAAGGTCCCACAGTCCCAAGTTGAAGATATGCACTAAAGTGCAGCTCTAGATCTAAGTGCAAAGATTGCATAAAATGTGACCACTGGCAATGATGTGAAAAACAACTGCTATACTACTGTCAGGTTAGTATCAGTATCCAAAAGCAGTGCCATAGAGTAAAGGTTGGTACCATTATCCCAAAGCAGAACTGTAGAGTATAGACTGATATGATTATCCAAAAGCTGTATCATATTATATAGTTGATATCAATATCCATAAGCAGCACAACTTATAGTCTGCAATGTCTATTAAGAAAAACAACCACAACAACAACAACAACAACAATAATACAGACACATGGATTTGTCAGTGAAAAGAACATCTGTTGTGTGACAGGCTGGGGGAGATGTAGGACAGAGGCTCCCAGTCTTTGGTTCTCTCAACTCCTTGGTAGTTCAGAACAGTCAGTTAACCCCTACAGCATTTTGTTCCAGACAGAGGTCACAATCTGCCAAATACTAAAGTAATATGAAATGTGAGACGATGAAATCAGCTCTCGTCAAGCTGAGGCAACCGGAGAAATCCCTGACTTTTTAAGAGTGAGTTATTTTTCAATCAAAAATTGAACTGTTTTTTTTTTACACAAAACACTTCCCTATCTATTTAAAATTGTATTTCAGACAAATATACTGAAATATATGGAATAAAAGTCCAAAAATTGTAACTAAGAGTCATGATGACTTAAATGAGGAATAATAAGGATCAATAAATTTGATCGATCATTTTCTAAATTCAGCCTCAGCAGCAGGTCACGCCCACCATCTTTAGTTGTCAACAACTTGACATCTACTCAAAGTGGAACAAAGATTTTTTCACCAACAAAAAAGGAAATAAATAAGCTTGAATGTGACACTGATAACTCCATGCTTATAAACCGACCAGTGTCTGATTCATTGTTTCGCATCTCATATGATTCAGAGGCATTTTTTTGTTTTTATATCATTTAGTTTTGAGGACTGTCTGACCAAGGCAGAGCTGAGGGTAGACCAGAGCCAATGTGCTGCCTTAGGCGTCCAACTGACCATCAGACTGGGAGCCCCTACTGCCTGGTGAGGTGGGAGAGCTGGCTGTAGCTCTTGTACTCACTGAAGGTGAGATTGCCCGTGGGGAGTGGGGTGGGGTGCTGTGGGTGGAGCCATAACTTCTGGGCTGTACATGCTCAAAGTCTCGGTTCCTGTCGTACAGGGTGTCACTCTGCTGGCGCTGCAGCGGCCGCTGTTGTTGCTGCTGTTGCCAGTTGGTGCTGCTGCTGTTGGAGCGAGTGCGCATGTACTCCTTGCTGCTGGTGCGTGCTGGGACAGGCACTGGGGCGGAGGCTGGAGGGATGGTCCGTTGCATCGTGGGCGACGGCGGAGGTTTGTTGGACCTCTTGTCTCCATAGTTCCTGGACTCCGTATAGGAAGAAGTGCTGTACGATGTATTGTAGAACTGATCAGCGTTCCAGGTGTTGTCCACAGCTGAGGTACTCTGGGTTCTCTGTGGGGCTGCGTATGAGGGCTGCACTCGCTCAGGAGAGACAGGACCATTCTGCAAGGCTTGTCTGGTGTAAGAATCCATTACGTTCTGCAGATGGAGGACATGAAGGCAAACTATTTTCACACAACATCCTACATACTTACAATAAGGCCAGAAATAGAGTCAATCCATCCCTCTGGTGGGAGGCGACTGGTGGACAAAACAAAGTGATCAGAGTAGGCCTGCCATGGACTTCTTCCCGCAAAACAATATTCTAGCTAGCGAGGCAGTCGCCCCACCCAGGAAAGTCATGTCAAAATGGAGCAAGTAATAACTGCTGTCTTTTAAAAAACCCCCACTAAAATGGCACCTGTCTGCAAGGACTTTGCTCATTTTGATCTGCTCATTTCAAATCTGTATCTACTATTTCAATTTGAGGAATACATGAAATGTTTGAAAGCCAGATTTCCCCTCTTGCCTGAATTAATTTCAAAGTGTAGTTTGCCATGAGTTAATGGTGCTTGGCTGTCGGTCAACATCTCTGTCCTTCATCCATAAAAATTGCAATCTGGTACATTTCAGTCCCACTCTCTTCAAACAGCAAGACACATTATGATCCCATTGTCCTTCATGTATTCATGCATTACTTCAATCCTTCAGTTTGAAGGATTTGCTATAGTTTCAGCATAACTTATCTCCCATGGAGTCCCCTAACTTTCCCTCTCAGCTAAATCAGTTTTAGTTTCATTCAGCTATGTATGACTACCCAAGAGAACCCCATCAGTCACTTTTCAGAGACCAGGAATATCAGGAGAAGGTTTGAAGCTCCACAATACCAGTGCGATCACAACTTTTACCAATAGAACCTGTCAGTGCTGGGTGTTCCTAGTCAATGCTAATCATATGTGTTGGCTCTAAACAAATGAAACTGGATATATTGTGTCTTCTACAGAACTGATGTTTTCTGCTCTCTGGCTTAACTAGGTCTGAAAAGTCAGAACAGCTTGTCCTGTGGCAGCCTGTCTTATAAAACACTCATGATGACCTCAGGGCATAGCTTGAGCCAAACACCTATAGAGAACTGCTTTGGCCAAGGCAGGACTACATTAGATATAGAACCATCTGCTCTCCCATTTAAATCAAATCCTCTCCACCTTTCCCTTGGCCTTATGTTCATTGGGACAGCATATTGACTAAAGACCTCAATGGAGAGGGTTTCTGACCAAATCTATGACTTCCCTTTGTCAGACACAAGGGTACTGAACCAGCACAGTCAAGATGAAAAAAAACCCCATCACTTTTGCACTCTTTGCTTGAAACTGTGTACATCATGAACAATTCTGAAAAAGTCATGAGGTAAAGAAATGATTTTCTTCTGCTCTACTATAAATCAGCAACAAAATCCATAAAAGGTTTATGGACTCCAAAACTGCTGAATGTATCCATCTGAACTTTGCCACACAACATTGTTGCATCAAGATCTGTGTTTCTACTTACATAAAGCTGAAAAAAGCTCACTATGTTTGACGTTATTCTATAAAGGTGATAACAATTAAATAGTAAACTAGCGAGAGTGTTTCATCTGAATTATACGTTCAATAGTATGGGATGT
>JBCEWB010118853.1:14058-27388 GCA_039654565.1 Peronia peronii
AACCCCATCCCACATACATCATTGCTAGGGGAGTTGAAAGATGTATGATCTTAGCCAGTAGTTTAGTTCTTGAACTCAATCTGTGACATGTGACAAAAAAAAACCCCATCCCACATACATCATTGCTAGGGGAGTTGAAAGATGTATGATCTTAGCCAGTAGTTTAGTTCTTGAACTCCGTCTGTGACATGTGACAAAAAAAACCCAATAACCTGACTGGCACTGGCACCTGAGGACTAGGTCAGGTCAGTACTCAATCCAAGCCTACCAATAGTTAGGTGTTTCAAACATGAGGTTTAATACTTTCTTCTTGTAGCCACAGACATTCTCCATGTCCCCATCAGTTGCAGTGACTTAGCAAATGGGCTTTAGGGACCATATATCACTATCAGCGCCCCTCTGTGACTGAACTAGGAGTTAAATAGAGCCCGGTGGGGCGGATCTGTAACACAAGCTATCAGTAACTGATGGAACAAGACTATATCATGCTGTTTATTTTTGGTTTTTGTTTGGTCAAGCCACCTTTTGTCAGACTGCAAAGTCTCTGAGAGAGAAGAGCATCAGAGAGGGCATGCCCATTCACATACATCTTCACATTGGTTGGCTTCTTTGTCTGACAGATGAGAGCAGAGACGCTGACAGAGGGAAGAACAGATCGGGATGCAATACTCCTGAACATGATGCAAAGACTGACATTCAGTTTGGCCTTCTTTTTTTTCCTTTTCCTTTTTTTTTTTTTTAGATCAGCTCAGAAAAAAACACACAAAAAAAAAACATACATGGGAAACTGGTGTAAAGATTATGATAGCAAAAATGCCTGCAAGTGGAAGGGTAGAAATTGTTTTTTTCTCCGCAAATTCTTAAAATGCATTAGGTGTACATATGCAAATAGGAAAAAAATGCAAATATGAAAAAAAGCAAGGAAGTAAAAAAATGTGAGTGGAATATATAGTATATTACAAACTGTGTAAGCAAGCCAAAGATAGGTTAAAAAAAAAAAAGCAAAAAACCAAACTAGGTGTGATTATGTTTTGTCTGGATTAGCCAGAGACAGAAGTCCAAAGTTAGTGGCTAAATCACGCAGCATGGCAGGAGGATCACATACCCGTTCATCTTCTTCACTCTGTGAGCGACGGGTGTAGTATTTATTTTGGGCATATTTAAGCTCATTCACCAGTTTCTTTTCCTGCTCAGTGCGGCCCGAGGCGTCGCGACCTTCCTTAAAGTTCTTCAGTTTCTGCTGTTGCTGAGCCAACCATGAGTTGCCGTCGCTGTCCAGAGAGGAGTAGGCATAGGAGGAGGAGGTGGTCTCCACTTTGGGCTCATAGTCTGCACGATACGGCAGGCGTGAGGGGGGTGGGGACTGTAGGCTCTGGCTGACAGGGGACCTGATCACCTCATGTTCCACAACTTCAGATCTCTGTGAGGGGGAAAGAACAGAACAGAAGCAGGCTCTCAATGACCGAGCTTCTCCCTGACACTGCATGCAAGTCTCTCTCTCTCTCCTCTGGAAGAGGTCAGGCACACACAGCTGGTGCTGAGCACATTTTGCATGCACATGCGCTATGTCTGAGCTTCCTGCTTTTGATTGGTTCACTTCCTGTGGAATTAGCCAGGCTCATCATGGACCATTGAAACATGCACATTGCAAAGAGTGGCTCTTCAGAAGCAGCTTGTTGACATAGCTGTGGTTGAAAATACTAAAACAGATCACTATCTTTGTCCTGCTCTCTTTCTACTGCTCTATAGGCATGCAACCCTCTGAGACATAAAACTAAAACCCTGTCACTTTCAGGAAGGCTGGACTAGGTTCTGCTGGGAGGACTAACTGTTAACAACCTTGTAATTCATGTGATGTTTCAGCTGAGCACCACAGGCCCAGTGAAACCACAAACTGAATTTGCACTGAACTAAAGCTGTGCAGAATGATTCTCTGATGATAAAGAGCAATGATAAGATAGAAGGCATGTCCTATCTGATAAGAATTTACGATCAGATGTTCCAGTTGTACACAGATTTCTCCATGATGGTGCTGTTACAAATAACAAAACAACATTAACATAACTCGGCAGACATCATACAAACTGCATAAGACCAAACATCCCATGCATACTTAGATATCCCCAGGGCAGTCTGTCTATTTCTTGATACTCATGGATGATCCACCACTGATATAATTATAAGGTTAGTGAAGTGGCTGCTGAAAGAAGCAATTAGTCATGGATATGGTGTTAGTTATGTGCTGAAGAAAGGAGCCATTGTACTTTACCTTACATAATACTGTACAGACAGTCAATAAGTTCTCTACTGGAAAATGGTCATACGATACTATCCAATAACAAATATAAAAAAAGATCCATGTTTGAGCTAATGACCTTTGCTATATGATAAAAGTCTTTTGTTGAAATAATCAGCAGTCATCTTGTTGGTATGAGCACTAGTGCCTGAGACAGACTTCTTTCATGACATAGACTGGAAGGAAACCAAGCACTCAATCCCCACTGCCTTGCCAGACTTGCCTGTTTTCTAACAGCTGCTGCTTGTTCAGTTCAGAGACAACTATGGCTTGTGCCCAGGGCAAAGAAGTCAGAAGTCGCGCCGGGTGAGTTCAAGCTATGGCCATTTTTAAAGTCCGACTCAGATACCAAATTTATTATTTTTTTTTCCCCAGGTTAAAAAAAAGTTCAATTTTCATTGTGTGAGAAAAAAAAAAAAAAGAAATTCTTTGGTATCCCAGTTGGAAAATAGTTCGAAATGCCCATAGCTTGAAATCACCTGCTGCAACTTTGGACTTATTTGTTCTGATCGCAAGACACATTTCTTATTTTCTGTTTCACCTTTTACACAGAGATTTACCAACGGTTTTCAACACCAGATATCAAGGGCACTTGGCTGGCAGACTGACCAGATGGTGCTGAGGTGGCCAATGTAGTCTGCTGTGCTAGGAAAAAAGAATGTCAAGTCCATTGCTCACATGACTCAAAATGTATGAAAAACTAGTTCAACTCATCATTACTGGAGTCTGAGGAGCTGCAGCACTAGGGGCATCAGGGTGAGGGCATTTGGGTTCTGATCTGTCTTGTTCTGATCAAAGATGGTACTTTCTTCTTTTGTCATAGCACTGCAGTGCCACAACACAGGGGGAGATAATCGGTGTGGCAAGCATTCCATCTCAGTCTGAAATTTAGGAATTTCAAGTTTTTTCCCCCCCTTGAAGGTGAACTAAAAATATGTACTGTGACACTATCTTGAGTCAAACTGACCTATAGAAATGCAGGAAAAATTTGCAAAGATCCCACATAAAACTTCTTGTTTATAATTTGATGTCAGTTTTTATTCTCTGATGAAAGAAGTACTCAAACTGACTTGAGCGGGTTGCTTGCGACACTGTGGAGATGTATTCAGTTTGACATTGCTAATGAGATCATATTGTGTTAGAGCCATTCCCGCACAGAGCTAAACCATGGTGAACCTACCTGAGAGCTGGTCTGTTGCTGTTGTTGGGAGGTCAGGCCAGCTGTGTAAGAAAATGCATTGGTAGGCACTCCCTTGGGGTGGTAGGAGTGTGGGGGACGGCTGGGGGTGGTGTCCAGCAAGATGGTGGGGTCAGCCGCAATGGTGTAGTGGTCCTTGACCTCGCCCTGTCCTGGCACTTTGTAAGACACTTCCGCCCGCTGGATCAGCACCTTGTCTGGGTTACGGTGCGCATCCGTGCTGGAATAGGATGTGTAGGTGCGTGTGGTGGTAGTTACAGTTTTGGCACCGTTCATGGTTGGGCTGGTGGTGCCGGGTGAAACTGGGGCTTGCTGGGACTGAACGGCGGTCTGGAAGGAGCGAGGTGAGCGCTGGGGTGGGGAGACGTAGGCCTGCTCGCTGAGGAGGTCACTCAACAGTTCATCCAGCTGTGTCCTCTCTTCCAAAGTCTGGGTGGTCTTACGACTGAGTGAGGCGCTGCTCGGGTAAGGTGGTGGTGAGCTGTAGCTGATGTCGCTGTTATTTATATTCCTGTTGATGTTGTTGCTGGTGGTTGCGGAGGAGGTGTATTGTGAGTAGCCACCACTGATACCTGTATAGCCTGGAGTTAGACAAAAGGTTGGGACATGGATCAGACTGAACATGGCAAAACAACTGATGATAAACAACACAAACAGTTGGATACAACACAAAACCTAACACACTGTGCACTGAATCATCTACACACAAACATAAACAGAAAACAAACACAACGAGTCTGACAACTTTTGTAAATTCCAAGCCGCTACAGAAACTACACACAGAAATGCAGAATGTGAAATATCTGAAATGTCTGATCAATGAAATAAACACAAACTCGGTCACACTACTAAGCTAAATTTCAAACTGGACAACAATACAGCCATGGCATCTTACCTAATAAAAGGGGTGTTTATTTGCATCCTTGCAGATCTGATCACTGAGACAACATGACATACCATTTACAAAATGTTTGTGCCATTCTAGCACTTTAAACATTGAATTGCCGTAACACTATCCAAGCTGTTTGCCACTCTCTGACTGATGTTGAAGTTGTTTTTAAGTAAGCTGGCAAGTTGTATGATAGCCATTGTTTACAAAGATCTCTGCTACACTGTCATCAATATGAGATCCACTGACTGAAGATTTAAGGGCATCAATGGCAGACACAGTAACTTTTTGAAAGGTTCAGTCAAGCAGTAAGAGCTCTGGGAAATGCATGTCTGATGTTCTCTTCAGGTTACACTGATTATCGTAAGAGTATGAAAATCTACGCTAACACTTAAGCAAAGTGCACAGCGCATAACAGACGATCAAACAAACACCGACTGCAAATAATCATTTTACTCATGTTTCATTTTCTACTTTGTAGAAAAAAAAACAAAAAAAAAAAACCCAGAGACATGCATGCATTATTGTAAACTGAAAATGTCTTAAACAGATTAAAACACCAATGAAAAGAAAAATGCTAACTTCTCAAAGAAACAATTTACAACAACAGCAATCAACAAAACAAACAACATCAACAACAAAATTGAATCAACTGCTAGTTATTTCCCCCCTTGACTGACTCAAACTGTATGAAAGGATGAAGTGAACTATGTGCCCACTATATTCACAAGCTATTTCACTAGTAATTTGTCAACATCATGTGTCAGAAGAAAGAATATTATATTATGTCAGGAATATAACCAAGCCAATGTTACCCAACACCACTTACATTAGTACTGATGGAATATGACTGAGTACTCTGTAGGGAATAACTGACTGATTTCCATTGAATAGATACAACTGGACTAAGTCTATACTTTATCACTGGAAAAGTTAAAGTATTCAGGAAATGACCCAAGGTCCACCACAAACATTGAGTTCATGCAGACATAAGGTCTAAGCGATAGCAGTGGAGAAGTGAACTGAGGCAAGTGCAGCTGGTTCAGGAGAGAGAGAGGGAGGGAGAAAGATGGAGACTGAAGCCTGGAGATCCTACATTTCTAGATCAACACTTCTGATGTTTCACTCACTGAAAGTCACACCTTACTTATCTGGGAGGGTGGAAGGAGGGGTGGTGGGAAAGGAGGGGGGGAGGGGGAAGTCTGTTTGTTGTAAAAGTTATCCCCACAGTTGAACAACAGTTGTTTTCCTTATGACATTTGTCTTGTGTGCAGGGCACATGAGTCGGCAGTCGTGCCGGGCAATGTTGAGTTATGGCTGTTTTGAACTATTTTCCGACTCTGATACCCAAATTTTTCTTTCTTTCTTTCTTTTTTATTTTTTCTTTTTTCACAAAACGAAAATTTGATCGTTTTTAATCTGAAAACAGAAAAATTTGGTACCTGGGTTGGAAAATAGTTAAAAACGGCCGTAACTCGAAATTGCCCTTGGCAAACTTCCAACTCATTTGCCCTGGATGCAAAACATTTGGTACTAATGCTGTTCTGTGTTTAAAACAAAAAATATGAGATAAACTGAGTCTCTTTAAACTGGGCCACTGTAAGTCAGCTGCATCACTACCTAGAACTGTCCCATCAAGTTTTCAATAAATGTCAACTTTATGATCACTGCTTGCTCTACTGAAGCAGATAATATGACTCACAGCTCACCACTTAACCTCAAGAAGTCACTTATTGTCTGACAAAAGTGAGGAGCTCAGGACATTTCCTCCAGCAATCCTCATAGATCTCCTCTACAGCTCACAGAGCAAAGTTCTGCACGAACTAGCCTTTCCCTGCCAGTAACCTACAGTTTATCTTGTCATCTTCTTTTATGTTCAAATCCGTGAACTCTTTACCTGCTGTTTAAAGCCGAATACTCAAACTGCACATGAGATTTTGGTTGCTATTCAACTCAAGTTGTACTCGCCAGAGGGGAGGCTGTAAAGATGAGAGTTTGAACTTTGACTGATAACGGATCTGACTGACAGTGAAAGAGCTAGTGCAATGTCTGGGCCTGGCTATGGAAACAGTTTGCCGCACTCTCTACACTGTATGGACTGACTAGTGAGACAATGAGCTGTACAAGGTGAGGCTTTCTAGGAGGTCAAAGAGCAAGGTGTCCACTGTAAGGTGACAGATAGACAAGAGGTTCACAGATGGGGCAATGTCAGTCTGACCAAAGTCTAAACTAAAGGACGAGAACTGTATGTCCAACATGAGGACTGATGGGTTCAGAACTAGTTCCTTCCTGCACTGATATGTATCACGGATGTCTACAGACTGCTATATGAGACACCAAACAATGAAATCAGGCACTTGTCAAACTGTGGTGATCGGAGAAATCATGTGTTTTTCAACAGTGAATAAATTTGTAATGCAATTTTTTTTTCTTCTTAGAACCCGTCTATGTCAATCTAAAAATGCATTTCTGAGTAAAATTTGCTGAAATAGATTGAGTGAAAGCCCAAAAATTATAATTTAGTGGCATGGCCTAATAAGCATTAACAAGGACTAACAAAAATGATTTGCTATTTTCTCACTAAATTCAATTGCAGCAGCAGGTCACCCCCATCATCTTTAATTGCCAATATCTTAACTTCTACTTAAGGTAGAACAAACATTTTTTCACACACAGAAAGGGAAATAAGTAATCTTCAGAGTGATACCATCAACTCTATATCCTCAAAATTTAATGAGCGCCTGATTTCATGGTGTCAGGTCTCATATGTCATACTACACTGAATCTAAACTACAAGGGAGGAAAGTGTTGGGCTGAAAGGGTTTTGTAGTGTGGGGAGACAGGGCTAGGTACACACTGAGGACTGCACACAGACTGGCTACGTCACACTAACCCGAGTCTAAACTAGAGGGGATGGAACCATTAGTTAAATAAGGTGGTGGTGGCCCGTATACTGTCGGTGCTGCAGGGGTGGAGGAGGTTGGTGTGGGGCCTCTCTTTGCCACAGCAGCATACAAACTTCCGTCTGGGGCCTTGTTGTGGTCAACTTTCTGAACGTTGGACACGTGTGTCCGGTTCACTGTTGCTTGGGATGTAGATGTGATTCCGTTTTCGTTGAAATCGACAGCTGAAAGATGATTAGGTTTAGCCTGGCCTGGTTAATAGTTCAAAGCACTCATTATTTGCATTGTGAAACACCAGTGTAAACACACACAAAAACCAGTAAAAAAGAACACAACATGAATATCAAAGCTATGGGTCCTGAAGAGGTAAAGAAATGGTACAAATGTCAAAGAATTTAGTCTCACTACACACTAGATTTGCCTTAGAGCTGACAGGCAGTGAGATTTTGTCATAGTTGACAGTACATTTGTCTTGCACCCAGGGCAAATGGAGTCGGAAGTCATGCTGGGCAATTTTGAGTTATGGCCGTTTTTAGCTGTTTTCCAACTGAGATACCTACATTTTTTTTTTCCCCCACAAAAGAAAATTCAACCTTTTCTGATGTGAAAAAAAAAAAATTTGGTAGCCGAGTCGGAAAATAGTTAAAAACAGACATATCCTGCGATCGCGTGGCACGACTTCCTACTCATTTGCCCTGGGCACAAGACGTGTCAAAAAGCAAGGATATTTTAGAGAAACATTAACAGAAAGGTTCTTGAAGCAGAGAATGCCGCTGCCCTCATCAAGCAGAAAATTGGCCTAAGATTACAAAGCAGATGTTATAGATCTAGTTCACATTCACTTGAACAGAAGTCTGTTACTAACGTCTGTGGTCTCCACAACATACATCTCCATATTGGGACTTTAAAGCCTCAACTGTACTTAATGTACACATCCTTGTCTTGATGACACTGTCACTGGTCAGTCTTGTCCAGTCATGTTCATGTGCTGAAATGGAACCTAGTGATAGTCGGCCTTAACTTTAGCCTCCTGCTATATGATCAGTGTCTACATGTCGTACTTATCTAGATCGTAACAGACAGCTGGTAATCAAAGATGTCAGAGAGGATGAGGGGAGGCTGAAGGCTGTGTTGTTGATCAATTATTGATTATCCACTGCAACAGGTGTTAGATTGAGCTGTGTGCACTCACACAAAAAAAAAATCCCAGGTGTTAACAGAGGTAGCGAAAAAGTCATCTGTTAGAATCATACACTCAGAGTGGGTTAAATGAAATTTTCCAATGGACAAACAACTCAGTGGCGTTTACAATTTATGCCTCATGAAATTCTCACAAGAAGTGTATTTGACTCCATGTACTTATCATGAAGATGTTTCAATACCGATGTAGATGTTTCTCAAACCAAAAGCTAAAATTATCTTATATGGAGAAGTACGAGAGGTCCTATGTGATGTAGTTATTTTTCACTGTTTCCTCCATTTGCAGAATAGACTACTCAGAAATATGGATACAAAAATGAAGCAAACTGTATCTGTGGCTAATCAAGCGATGATCTGACCACGAGATGTGTAGGCCAAAGGTGCAGACATTAAGGATAAGAACAAAATTCTAATTACTGTGCTGAGATCTGATCTTTGAAGGCCACAGATGGTCATGCATAAAATACAGAAATCACAGAATCTTTGAAATGCATTCAAGAGAAAAAACTACCCACTACTAGCACTGGTATATGTATGGACATTGTGACAACTCAGAACATTATCCTGTCTTATATTGTACTATCTGGGATAAGAACTGCAAAGCAAATATCATAGTGTAGCAAAAATGTATCAACTTGTGTGGACAAAGGGCTCTGTTATATGCTCTGTCATTGAGTACTTTCTGCTGACACCACAACCCCTCCCCCCCCCCCTCTCAAAAAAAAGGAGAAAATTCTCTTGACATGAAAGTCTCTCTCTCCACCAGTTGCTGCAGTGGGAAAAACCACACACACAAAATCTGGAGGATCCACCCCTCCCATCCCCTCCACTAATGGTGCATTTCATTTTTAATGTATTTCATTTCAGACAAGCTCTCTCCTCTCTCTAACCCTCTCTCACTCCTCACATACTCACTCACTCATACACACACTCATATACTCACTCACTCACTCATACACACATTCATTCACTCATTCCTCACATACACATTTATATACTCACTCACTCATTCACTCACTCACTCATACACATTCATTCACTCACTCACTCATACACACTCATTTACTCACTCACTCATACACACTCATTCACTCACTCACTCATACACACTCATTCACTCACTCACTCATACACACTCATTCACTCACCCACTCATACACACTCATTAACTCACTCACTCATACACACACTCATACACACTCATTCACTCACCCACTCATACACACTCATTTACTCACTCACTCATACACACACTCACTCAGTCACACTCATTCACTCACCCACTCATTTACTCACTCACTCATACACACACTCACTCACTCACTCATACATACACAGGCATGGAGAGAACAGACGCCATGACAAAACCTCAGTTCATAACATCTATCATAAAACAAACAAACAACAAACCCCTTTGTCCACACAACACTATCTCCAAACTCCCTGCCCATACAGATACTGGACAAAGCTCAATATCAACATTGATCAAGATACTCTTTCTGTCTGTCCAATCTATCATGGAGTTCTTACATAGCTCTGAGCAAACCAACCCAATGCAGAGAGAAAGTTATTGAGATCAAAGCAACCTACACATGATAGAATGGTCTTATATTTGTACTACTGCTCAGTGAATGCTTTGATGGTGGACAAACATCACAGCTAAGCCTGATGTTCCATAGTCAAACACAGACAGGTTGGCAGGCACTCACAAACTTACCATCTACAGTATCCAGTACCCGGTGGAAATTTTCATAGGAATCTGAGCGTGCCAGTGATTCTTCATTATCATCTACAGGGACTGTCACATCTGATTTGAAACCTGACACTGGAGGGAGATGAAAACACCAATCAATATCACAATAATCATAATAATAACAACGACAACAATAATATGTATATTAAATATCCAAGAAGCCATAGGGCTGCAAAAAAATCTCTTCCAAAAAACATGAAAATTGAGAAGGTAGAGCCATGTGTCCCCAGTCGTCAGTCCATGTAAAAACCTTCCAAGAACTCACCGTCAGAGACAGCAGCAGATGAGAAAGACAAAGGAAGAGATGGAAAGACAACATCTGAGAATGGACAGGAATGGGATTAGATGAACAGTGGAAGACACAGAAGGTTAAAGGAATTGGTCATCTCAATGTCAAAGCGTTCCTGTCACATGTATCAAGATATTCAAATCCCACCCTTCACTCATGTCCCTAACTCTGCCAATGAGTTGACACTTGTCACAATTGGTCATGTGACCATCAGCACGGACAGCTGATGTGTGAACTGGCTCTAGAAAAAGATGAAATCAAACCCACTCATTACAACTTCTGATGTCCTAAAAGCTGCTATAACAACACAGAGATTAAGCTGTTTCTCTCTCTCAACACCACTGTCTTATCCTTTATGATAGTGCACAACTTGCCCTGTCCATACAGGCTAGTACACACAGCTCACAGGTTCAGGTGTTGATAACTTTTATAACTATTCAGTACAAATTCCCCAGTCTATTTCCTTGCACAAAATAAACAACATAATGATTATGCAACCAACGGGAGATTTCAACATACCATCTTCAGAAAATAACTCTTGTTCACAGGTATGTCAAAGATGATGTTTCATTTCTACAATATGTAAAAACTGTCAAGCCTATAGAACAAGACAATATTTCAAAGATCCTCATTGGATGAAGTCTCAGATGCTGGCATGACTTACCTGATACTAGTACATCAGAACTTGGGCCAAAGACAAATTCTACCTTGCCATAATCAGGGAATCTGGGATCTGAAAGACAGAAATAGGGAAACGTTAATGACATCAGTTTGACTGCTAAGATTACAGTGCCTGGACAGTGTATGGTATATACAGGGGAGAGAACAAGCCAGCACTCTCTCCCCACACCTCCTGACAATGACAAAATGTCCAAAATCAATACAACTGCACAGATATGAGCCGGTATCACTGCGAGTTGGAACAATGGACCTCAATTTTTATTTCATCACAATGTTTGTGCTGTAACCACTTCTGAAACTCAAAGTGGATGTATTTTTATAGGCGATAAAGTCCAAGATAGTTTGCCCTCAAATAGCTTGGAAAATGAGTAATTTTCATGAAAAATGTATTGGTTGATCATTACGACTTGACAAAATCAATGCTCTCGATTTTCAAAATGCTGCCTGTCTGTGTAGATTTGAATTGAATTATTATAATGCCATTCATTACCTCATTTGAATGTTGAACCATTTTCTGATTCATTTCACTGTTGTAAATTTAAACGCCAGCATTGTTTACATGTCTACATTACTGTGCACGTTACCGTGCAAAGTGAATAACGATCCATCACTACTTTTCATTTCACTAAAATTTAGCTCTGTAGCTTCAAAATTGCCAATCTACCCCTTAAATAATGAAGATATCTATTCAAAAAACGTTTGTAGAAAAAAAAAAAAAAGAAATGCGTTGTTTTGATCTCTGTCCATCTTCCTACAGACCCCCTTGAAATGTCCCATTTTCTTCACAGGAAAACATACACTTCCAGAGAGTTTTTTAATATAAGGATTGATTAAAGATGTATCATTTTTTGTATGGATGGCCATGATTTTATCTTATGTCAATCTTCAACAACTTTAGAGCACATTCAGTGAAATAACAAACACTACATGTATTTACATTTAAAAGAACAGAATAGAGGCCATTTTATTGAGACACCGTCGCAAGGAGCCACCTTTTGAGACAGGCTCGTATATATGTGTGTGTGTGTGCCATATTCCACTACCAGGATGAGCCATAAGATTGACATAGGTCACAGTTAGGGTGAGTGAAGGTCCAAGAGCCCTGACCAATACTAGGGTGCTGGAATCACAAGGCTATGGCTCAGGACACACATTTCAGATGGAGACAAACAGTGGAGATATAGTGGAACCTGCTGGCCATCTTGGCAACATCACAATGTCTAATAATCCCAACAGCTGTGATTGTTGTGATTCCAGACAGGAAGAAAAACAACTCTAACAAACAAGGACAGCCGTGCTAACTTATGTAAGTTGAAACCCCAGCGAAAAAGTTGAATAAGACACAGAGATCGAGAGTAGGAGAAACAGAACACTGAACAGACAGTTGTTGAAGAGAGGGACAGAAGTGAGAGGGAGATGAAGGAGAAAAGAGAAGGCTCGAGGCCACTGGCCAGGAAAGACAAGGGGGGCAAAGGCAGCCCAGGAATGATATCATTGCATGTGGACAGAAACAAATAAACACATTCGTCCTTAACCCTTTGACTGCCAAGTACATATCCGTTAGAAGATTTAGATATCAATTCAAATTCCTAGAGCTAACAACTCAACTTTGGCAGACTGAAAAACAAAAACACTCTGGAACCCTAAGACTGCAGGCTTTCTTAAGTCTTGGAAAAATCAGTGATTTTTACGCAGGAGAGACAGCAGAAAAATGTTCAAATAACCTGGCAGTGAAAGGGTTAATGTTCATTTTGGATCCCAGCTGGTAAGGTTCGATAACTCTTCTTGTATCTTACTCTTAGCTAGTTCTACCTTTTCGTGGTTATTCCCCTTACCAAACCTCTCCCTTTTTCTCCACAGCGCAGCACATCTTCTCCTCAAGTCAAGCCCCGCCGAGATCACCCACCACCCGCAGGAGGTTGAAAGGCGGAAATATACCGAAACTGTAACTTCCTATCTATCCTATTAATAGATCCGTTCTGGATGACCGATCGACATGCAGGCCAACTGACATGGAGTTTGTAGGCACTCGGACTGACTGACTGACAGACAGACAGACAGACAGACAGACAGACAGACAGACAGACATAGATAGATAGATAGATAGATAGATAGATAGAT
>JBCEWB010118854.1:0-11569 GCA_039654565.1 Peronia peronii
GGGGGGGGAGGTATTTGAGCTGGAAAATAGTTAAAAACGACCGTAACTCGAAATCGCCCGGCACGACTTCAGACTTATTTGTCCTGGGCGCAAGACATTTATTATAGTTCTGACTGTGGTAGATCTGTGGCTAAAAATGATCTGGTCTCGAAGTTTTCGTTAAAAATCAGTCACGGCTTCGTTAGATAATTAGATAATGGATCTGTGTAACAATACAGTGAAACCAATTAAGAAAAATTAACCCCTTCACTGCCGGCATTTTTCTGTGGTCACTTGCTTGTGTCTTTTTCGGGTAAAAATCAATTAACCTTATTATTGACAAGTAACAGGGTTACCACTACTTAAATCACGCTTTTTTTTTTTTAAAAGGTGCAACCACCTCATCCATCGACTTGAAATTATTTTTAAAAAATGCAATGGTCCTTCCCTGGCAATGAAAGTGTTAAGTTTGAGAGACATTAAGAGAAGGAAATATCACCCACGTTCAAATTAAACCTGGCCTCTTCCGGATGGTGGTGCAGTCTCTCTGTGTGAGCGAGGTATGAGGCCAATGTGGCCGTGTCGCCATGGGTGAGTGTGTGGGCGCCCAGCCCTAACAAGAAGCAGCCCAGGCAGAGGAGGAAAGTGTTCAGAGCCAGCAGAGGGATCGCCGGGCAAATGTAAGGGTCAATCCTCATCATGTTGGCTATAGTGACCTTTGGTCTAATCTTGGGTGAGGGCGGTGTGGTCATGTGGTCATCTGGTGGATGGATGGATGGATGGATGAATGGATGGATGGATGGATGGATGGATGGATGGATGGATGGATGGATGGATGGATGGATGGGATGGGATGGATGGATGGATGGATGGATGGATGGATGGATGGATGGATGGGATGGGATGGATGGATGGATGGTTGGATGGATGGATGGATGGATCGATGGGTGGCTGAATGGATGGATGGATGGGATAGATGGATGGATGATGGATGGATGGATGGATAGATGGTGGATGGGATGGATGGATGGATGGATGGATGGATGGACGGATGGATGGATGAATGGATGGATGGATGCATGGATGAATAGATGAATGGGTGGGTGGATAGACAGACGGAGGATGGATGGGGTGGACGGAGGAGACATTGGTGACAGGGTGGTGTCCAGACAAACAGACAAACAAGTAAACAGACAGATAAACAAAAAATGATTTCACTTACCAGAAGACCAGTCACCATAATTTCAAGTCTATGAATTGACCGGTTGATCAAAATGTTAACACAGTTTCAGTAGGCCAGATCATGCCTCCCTATTAATGCTCTCATTGGTACAAAATCATCTTTAGGCAATGGCTGGTGCCATCAGCTGGTCAAAACAGACTCAATGGTCTGCTGCAACTAGACTTTCCTTTTCTGCAATCAAATCAATCACATCGTTTCATTTGATTTAGGACATTGGATTAGACCTTGCAGATTCTAATTCTAGATTCTTGCCTCCAGAGGGGACAGGTTCCATACCAAGCCAATTGCTTCAGGAGAGTTGTGGTTAGGATTAGATCTAGGGTGAGGGTTAGAATTAGGATTTGGGTAAAAGTTAGGATGAGATAGCTATATAGCGTTAATTCAAGTACCCTGAGCCGTTTAGTTACAATATTATGACCTCTGGAGTAGTACACCAATGGAACTATTTTGATCACCGGTAGCAATAGCCTCGTCTAATCTTTGTTAGATCTAGGTCTATCTTTTAGATCAATGCCTAGATCTAGACCGAGATCTATATGCCCTGTACATATGAGTGACATACAATAGTCTTTCCATATCAATTTGTGATATTTATAGAACAAACTGACATGTCAATCTTTCTTTTGTTTAACAATTAAATAAACAAATATATAAGAATTTGTCCATCATGCTGATATGAGCTCAAATAGGTATAAAACTAAATTTACTTCTCTTTCTGAAGTTCCATTCAGAGACTAGATCTAGTTTGCAGTTTTCACTAAATGTCAGATTCAGATTTTTAGGTAAAAAATACTAGACTGTGCCGTGTCGTACTGAAGTGGAAAATCCCGATTATTCGTGCGCTGAAAAAATAGTCAGATGGCAAAAAGAATATAAGACATTAAGATAATTATAACTGACGGACAACGGAACTGGTCAGAGTTCAATTACTTTACAATTGTGTTTTCACGATTCTGTAAAAACTGCAAATCTGTTGGGGATATGTTTAAGAGCAATTTTAAAAAAATAAAAAAGGTTGACATGAGAAAAAGAACCAGAATCAGTACTCGTGTAATTATAAAATATTGCCAATGTTCTGGAAATTATTGTGTAAAAACTCCATTCGAAAACGGGCAGAGAACAATACGAATAACAAATAAATACATGGAGATTAATTGAAATCAAATCTATAAATCAATTAAATCAAGCAGTTAATCAACCAAGTCAATCATTTTGCTAGTAAATGAATGATCAAATTAAATAAATTAACTAAATAAATAAATACAAAAACTAAACATAAATAAATACATAAATAAATAAACATTTCTTTTGAAAATCTATTCACACACAAAGACATACACAAAGACAAAAACAACAGCAAAAATATGAAAAAAGAGGGCACGAGCAAACTTTTTGTAGTGAAGATATTGGAGAAAATGTGGAGGCAAGGCCAAGGTCATGGGTAGACGGAATTTCCCGGGATATTGGTGAGCTCTATTAATCACAAGAAACACAGCGACAATAGTAGAACACAAGATTTCGGGAAAAAACCAACGCAGAAGTACGTCAGACTTTTCCTACGTTATTAAATGGTCTATAAAGCGTCTCACTCGCGAACTGCTAGAAGCATTGAAATATTACAGAATTAAAGTGTTTGACAGCCACATACATAGAATTTGCGTTAATACAAAAAGGAGCAACAGCTTACATATAGCCTACTCATAACATGGCCTACAGACATGATCAGAGATAATTATACTCCCGTATATAATAATGTAATGCAACCCAAATACATAATTTAGCTTGTAGGTGCGACTGAGAACCATCTCGAAAGAACAGCTGTACTTGTCAGCCAGATGTGACGTGCTTGTTGAAAAAGTGTTTTTAACTGACATTAAAATAGCTCTAGACTTGAAGGACTGCGAATGCATATCGAGACTTTTCAATTGAAATACAGGGAGAGCTATTCCATCTAAGATTATCTGTTTGCCCTTGTTTAATAATAATACTGTTGTTATAATAATGAGCATAACGTATTATAACAATGACATTAAATTCGCCAGCATCACAGCGTAGACATGGGAAAACCAAACTGTCAACAGAGAATCCCGGAAATCAGCTGTCACAGTGTCCCAGACAAGACCAAGAGAACTCAGGAGTGGGAGGACAAGAGAGAAAGAAGGGAAAATCCAAGCAAAGACTCTCACACCACGTTCAGCTGCAATTCCTGTGACAGGACATGTCTCTCCCGCACTGGCCTCTACAGCCGTGAAGGAAAATGCTCCTCTGGGCCTTTAGGAATCTCTCCATCCATCTACCCATCCATCCATCATCCATTCATCCATCCATCCACCAGTCTATCCATCCATCCATCCATCCATCCATCATCCATCTATTCATCCGTCCACCATCCATCCATCCACTTATCCATCCATCCATCCATCCATCCACATCCATCCATCCATCCATCCATCCTTCCCCCACCAACCCACCCAGCCATCCATCCCTTAATCCATCCATCCATCCATTCATACATCCGTCTGTCTATCCATCCATCCATCCATCCAATAACGAACTGAACACAAATGGCCCATGATAAAGTATCAATTTATTGTTAACAACGCCGAATGTTCCTCAATGTAAACAAAGATCGTCTCTGTTACGTGACAACTCACAATGTTAAACATACGAAGTGTTCACTACAACCATGTGACCTTTGAAATACTCAGAACAAGTCGAATTACCCACACGTTTTGAACTCCTTGTCCTAATCGGTTTCTGGACCTCCGGACCAAAGTATCTGTTTAAAGGGGCACAATCGTTTCAATCACTCATGTCTTCCCCAATACATTAATTAACACCGTTATTTCCCTTTTAATTGAGCACCTTTTCCTCCCACATGTAACCTAAATTTAATGTTGTCAACATGGCAGTTTTATCAGAGCTGTGATCAATCTAGCAATGTTCACCAACCTGTTAACTGAAGTATGTGATAGACCTAAACAATTGTTCTCGTGTTAAAAGACTTTGGTAATTACCAGAACTACGATACCAGTGCAGAATACAAACTACTTTTATTGTCTGCAAAGACAAACAGAGCCGTTACAGGTACAGCTGTAGTTACAGAAATACTGAGCAATAAAATCTTTAAACAAAGTTGCACAGTCTCAAGGGGATAACCATCACAGACTCATACCTTTATTTAATTAGAAGCTCACTTTTGAACTTTATGTATATGTATATATATATACTGGCATATATATACTGGCATATATATATATCAGTAGAGGTTTCTAGCAAAACAAACAAACAAATAAACAAATAGCTAACCAAACAAAGACGAGTCTTGCCGAAATCAAAACTAAATCGGAGGAAATGGGCAGAGCAATGTAAGACGTTCTTTGCTGTGGGTTTTTTTTATGTAAATCATTTCTAGGCCATGTAATAAGTTGATGTTTTATTAAATATTTCATGTTAAATCTGATCGTTTAAAGAACTTATGTTCAGAACAATACAATCATACAACAGTGTCACAATAATGGCAGTTTCAGAATAGCTGTAGTGGGTTGAAAATATGGAAAAACCTGAGTCACAAACAAAGAATTGTATTTCATTTCATTTTCGGTGAATGCTAAATTAGTTGTCACTTGTTGAATCTGCGTCTTGGGTAAACGTCCAGTTTCACCATGTTAGATGAATAACTGCAATAACTGCAGGCCTAAAATTAATGCATATTGTTGCTCCTAAATTTTAATATGTGCAGTTATTCCTTATATAAGTGTGCATTAAGTGTGATTGTTGCGACACTATGCTTTAAGTTCAGAAAACCTCCGTCCTATTGTGTACTAGCTGGCTAACCCTGAGATAAGAACAATCTGTGTGACTGTGATGTGGTAAGGTATTTTTAGTTTCGCCACTGTTGAGATCATACATCTAAAAATAGAACCAAGGCCGATGTACTCCCACAGGGATTGGCTGAAAATGCTTTAGAGGGGGGAGTAAATTCGAACAGCCATAGTCGACTGCGTGTATATATAATGCAGGTTTAGGAATTTTTGATGCAGCCAAGACAGCTTTCAATTTCTAGAAAACAGCTTTTTGTTTTATTCTGAGATTATATTTCTTCTTTTTCAAGTCTTTCTAGCGTTTCTGTGATATATATAGCTGCTTACGCCACTTTTCAATACGCCCATTAGCGGACTTATTTTGTGAGGCGGAGTTATTTGAGCTTGTGTGGTGTGTGCTAGGATCTCGCGTTGTTTAGCAATCCCAGGCCGGCCACGAAGTCAGCAGCCGACACGAGCCTGCCAAGCAGAGCAGAGAGAAACTTTGACAGTCAGGGATATTTATTTTGATTCGTGTTTGATCGATTCATAGCATCAACATTTCAAGATGGTTGAGGGTGGAATGAAATGCGTGAAGTTTCTTCTCTTCGCGTTCAACTTGCTCTTTGTGGTAAGTATTGGTTTATTTTAATGAATTTGAATCACAGAATCTTATTTTTGTAAGAAAGAGTGGAGTGGACGCCCGACCGATTCAGTGCAAGATTTCCTTCTTTGACAAGAGAAGCAAGTTTGATGACTGCACGGGGTTGCAAGCACTTTATATTCACAGAGAATGTGATTAGTGAAGTATACTCTAGGATGAAAACATGCGCAGAAAAGAGATTAGGCTTATATAGAGCTAGATCTAGAAATCTAGACAACTAGATCTAGATTGTAAACAGATCTCGAAGAACTTGTTGGACTGGCGAACAAATGAAAGGACGCAGTAGACGTCTAGATCGAGATCTAGAGATCTAGTCTAGATCTAAATCTAGATATAATCTAGAACTAGATCTGTCAGTTTTCTAAGCCATAGAGGCATAAATCTAGTTTAGATCGAGATATCTGTCTATCTAGATTCTTGATCCTCCGCCCCGTCTTCGGTTCAGAGAAACGGTGCAAACATGCCAACCCCTTTAGGGGCTGTCAATGTAGACATTTTGATTGTCAAATTATTGAATATCGCTTTTATTTCATCCAGATGTGTTGTTTTTAAATGGAGAGTGAAAAGGGAAAACACCAGATGTCCAGTTTCTGATCTTTTTCAAGATTACCGGCCTGGGTTGAGTTCAGAGCCCTAACGAGAACTATGTTGTTGAAAAAGTTCAGAAGGAACAGCCACTGGTGTCCAAAGTAGTGGCTTAACTTCACCAAATAAATGTGTATAGAAGTCTATAAAAACTTTTCATTTTTTTCATGTTTAGAAAGTGATCCCTTTCTCTTCTTCCTTAATATTCAAATGTTTGACAATTTGCTGATTTCACACTAAATTTGTTTTAAATTTACATTTATGAGGACTGTCCTGATTTTGAAAGGGATTGATTTTTTTGTTTTTTAATGATCCCACATTCCCATTTGGGAATGGCCTGACAATCACTGTTTAATTGAAATTTTAGGCCTGATTGAACTTCAGTCTTATTTCACATTGTCACATGTACCAGAAATAATGAGTGGTGAATAGCAGTAAAACAGCAGGAGCTCAGGTAGTCACATCTGTGCTAGTTCTGGTCAGTTTCACACCAGATATATATAGGATACAAACAGTCTGGTCACAATGTACAAATATAGTATTAGTAGATCTACATGATTGATGAAGCTACACTGCTTTGAAAAAGCAGGATAGTCAACATGTTTTGAAAACCCCCCTGGACTTTTCTTTATTTTTGTTTCCTCTTTGACCTAAATATTTTACCAAAATGTCTAAAAAAAAAATAGATTAGAACTACATGCATCAGCTGTGTTTTGGTTTTTGTATGCTTTCACCCAGTCAAATAGTGAATTTACTTTCATGTTAATAGATAAATACAGAAATAAAGCTCACGTTTGTGATTTATTAAAATTGTTTAGCTGGCCTTTTAAATGGTCACCCAGCTATGTCAGCTTTTTCCTATAGCCTACTTACTATCCAGTCTGACTAGGTTCATGACCACAGTGTGATCAGCTAGTCATGCACTAGTGATTCCATTGTGGAGAGGAATGGTGTTCACTGAGCCAAACACCACATACCATGACATAGGTACACTGACTCTTCACATGGGACTGGGCCAGTGAGATAGTCCTTCTTACTTCTATGACCTATCTACCTGTATGATTGCTGGTGTGGTGTCCTCTTTGGCCTGTGGAACACTCCACTTGTTTGCTCAGTCATTTTCAGGAGTGGCTGGATACAGTTCTGCTTCAATACTTCCACTCATTGGGCTAAGTCTCTGAGGCAGTCCTGTTATTCTGGCCCATGCAAAATTGAACACTCCCCATAAATCATAGCCTTTGAAATGAACAAAGCTAGCAAAAAAAAAAAAAAAACCTGAAGTGGAATTTTACCATCTGTATGCCTCTTTCATCTACAGATATTTTTCTATCTTCCTTGTCTCTGTTCCTTATTTACAACATATTCAGTACTCCAAATGTATTCTCAAGTTCAAAAGTTTTCTGATCCTGTGATTTCTAAAGATTAGAAATCCATTGAGAGGCTATGTAATGAGTATATTAATAATGATATATTAGAATGGGGAACAGTTAGATTTCATTTCTATCCAGCAGCAGAAAATATGGAGAACAAAAAAAAGAAAAAATGGAAAGGCAACAAATGTCATATTCTGCCAATTTTTTTTGGTCCTTATTCATTTGGGTATATATCTTAGAAAATGACGACTTGCATTTTTTAATATTTTTTTTTCTATATTTTTATATAGAAACATTTTAAATAAAAAATTTCAGTTTAATATGTTATTAGAAGGAAGTTTTTTTCTTCCTGATGATTATGTTGTGTTTTGCTCATGGATCATAATTTAATGATAGACTTAGTTTGAATGTATCTTTAAGTACACTGCTTCATTCCCACCAGAATGCTCATTATATTTTTGTTACATTTTTTTTTTCCACAGATCGCTGGCATTGGCCTCATTGCAGCTGGAGCCTATGTCAAGATCAAACTTGACGAGTACTATGACTTCTTTGGCAATGACTACATGGGCCCAGGCATATTGTTAATTATAGTGGGAGTGATCATCTTCCTGCTGGCATTCTTCGGATGCTGCGGTGCCATCAAGGAGAACTACTGTCTGACCATGACTGTGAGTATTTCAACATATCTTACATGATGGATTGTGTGTTGAACATGGGAATGGTTTTTCATGTCTGAATGGAACAGCTGGTGGAATTGTCTGTGAATTTATGACCTGGTCAGTCAAAATTTGTCGCAAAAATAAAACCAGCCCTTGTAAATAAATAGTTTTATACAAAAGAAGAACCGATTTGTTTTACATGTATTTTAGACTGTTTTTTTTATTTTACCTTTTAGATACACTTCTTGTTTTTTTTTTTTTTTGTAAAGGAGGGTTGAGTTTTGTTTTAATGTGGACTGGACTATTCGTGATATATGAGAATTGATGGGCTTGATTAAATGATGGGGAATAATAAAAATTTATAATTCTGCATGCCAGGACCATATTTTGTGTGTCTATGGCAAAGAAAGAGAGGATGAGGGGTGGGGGGATTAATGTTTGTCACCATTCATGAGCTGATCATTTGTTTCATCAACTGTGTTTACAGTTTGCTGTTTGCTTGGGAATCATCTTCATTCTAGAAATTGCTGGAGGCATTGCTGGATTCGTTTTGCGGGATGATGTAAGTCTTTCTTTTTTTTGTATCTTTTTGAAAATCCCAGATTGTCCCATATTAAGACCTGGTACTTTGGATTGTTTATTTTCATCACAGTTTATAGCAGTTATAGCAGTCAAATTTTAATTATAGCCAATGTTGAAGTACTGACTAAACCATGTATCGAAAGAAATTGAACATGGCAGTAAATGATCTCCGACCAGATTATTTCCTTACAATTTGCATATAATTTTAATTATAGATTTTAGCATGCTGTATCTTAAGTGAGCATGGTAGAAACTGTCCTGCGTGAAACCAGGTCCTTTTCTGAAGCATATAAAGATGGTCTCTATACAAGAAAAAGGGGTTGGGTAGGACAGATAGTGACCTTGAAAGATATATGGTGATCATAAACATTTTCATGGTTGATTGGATTTCCTCAGGTACAGGAGCTGTTACTTGAACAGTTTAGTGGTGTGCTTGAAATTTTATGTTTCAGAGACTGGACTTCAACTCATCACTTTTGCAATCATTTTTAAAAATGGCTTTTTTTTTTTTTTCCAGATTGAAGATGAAATTGATAGAATATTGAAAGACTCGCTGCAGAATTACAACAAAACAGGTCATGAAGGAGTCACCAAAGCATGGAATAAACTGCAGGAGGAGGTAAATGGCAGTTATAGTCACAGTGACTCAAACGTCCCTTGCACACGTTTCTGTCTGGTGATATGCACTAATTTGCAAACCCAGGGGCAAATTTGTATTAATTATCTTGTAATTGACATATTTGTGGATAATATTTTAAGAAACATCTAGCAGAATCATTTGCTGGTATATTTTTCTTTCGTTGTCTTATCTATTGTTTCTTTTGCTCTTGTCGTCATTTTATAGGAATGTGGGGAGGGGAATGGTAGAAGTGATGGGAGGGATTCGTAAAGATTTTGATATGTTGTTTTAATTCAACATCATGCTAACAGTGAGCCTGAAGATGTAAATTTGGAAAGTTTTTTTTTTTTTTTTTCCTCACTCAGTCTTAAGTTTAGACAGTTAGATTTGCGATTGTGATTATATTCTGACCTTTATTTTCTGTCCACATACACTAAGAAAAAAACAACAGTGAAAAACTGAATTTATACAATAGTTTTGGAGTCAGTTTGTTTTTGAATGATTTCTGTACATCTCGCCCTTGTTTTATTTAAATTATGTGTTAGACATCAAAAATATTTCTTTTCTCTTTCCTTTTTGATGTTTTGTTTATGAAATGCATGAGAAACATATGTGAAGCAGATTCTTTGGGGTTTTTTTATTTTTTTTTTTATCTCATTAAGTGCTGTTTTTCATTTTATACAGATTGTAATGTTTGTATTGTTCTTAATTTTTAAAACATTTCTATCTTCCAGTTTGACTGCTGTGGTGCCAATAACTTGACAGATTGGAATAACACCATACCCGACTCCTGCTGTTCTGAAGCTGATGTGCAAAAGTGCAAGACTAACAAAAGTTTATATTACCAGCAGGTGAGGTGTACAGTTGTTTTCATTTCGAGGTATATCAAACTTTCTGATTTCAGTGAGAAATCTGACCTTGTGATTTTTGTCTCTTTAGCTTTTGATAAACCTACTGTATGGATGTTCTTGCTTTTTTTTTTTTTTTCTTCTTCACTTTTACACATGAAATTTTTAATTTTTAAAAAATTTTTATTTAGTATCATGTAGATCTTAAACAGTGAAAGCAAAAGTTGGAAAATGAGGAAGTCATGTTCATTTCCTCGGTGAAGGGTGATTTACCATCGGCATATTTAGTATATCTGGATCTCTTCAAAACTTAATTGAAACGCGCTGTTCTTGGCATTTATGCTATTGTGGGAGGTTTGGTGATTGAAAATCAACACAGAAATGATAAATCCCTCGACAAGAATAAATGAGAGGAGTATTGTCACCAGATAAGAACTAGATCTAGACTAGATCTACATCACTATGATCTGGTGAAAACAGTTCTACATTTCCAGCTATAAACTGCTGAGGGCAACATTGCATGTGGCTTTTGTGGGATTTTTGTGTTTTTGTTTTTAAGTGATTATTATCTTACTTTATTTATTGTTATTATGTTCAAAGCTTTTTTTAGCTCTATAGCCATCCATATGTATACAGTATTGTGTGAACAGTTGCATTTGTGAAGTGTGGACTTGTGTCCCAATGTCTAATATAGTTGTGTAGCACCCAGGCCAATAATTAAAGGGAAAAGGAGATCTTTACTTCTGATCCTTGAGTTGCATGTGTTCCATTTGGTTAAATCTCTGTGAATTCATCAAATGAGTTTCCTAACAGGTGCAATGTCTGCAGTAACAACTGTGCTGTTACTATGACTGCACAGTTTAAATAATTCTTGTACAGTGGACCCTTGATAAGATTTGAGAGATAGGGAAGGAGAGCAAATCATGCGCACATGGGATCTGGTAAAATAAAAACAACTGTCATAGCCATGTTTTGAGAACATTTTATCTTAAAGAGGTAGTGCAACATCATTTTGCTGTGTCAAGTTTCTTTTTGTTTTTGCCTCACATGAAATGTTACGGTCATTGTAAATCCACTAACATACAAATTAGAAGCCAATGGCTTCTTAAATTTGAGATTTTAACAATTAAAGACACGGGATCGTTCGGACCGCTCGGTTTCCCGTAACTGACCGTAGACCGGGCGTGACGTCATCTATTTCCAGAAGGCAC
>JBCEWB010118865.1:0-11568 GCA_039654565.1 Peronia peronii
TCATAAAGCAACAGATAAATGAGATGAGATAGCCATAAAGAAAGTCATACACTAATATGCTAATGCCTAATGTGGTACTTTTGACACAGGAGAAGATCCCACCCGATACAGAAACTTTCCCAACTCCCAAGATGGGAGGGATGCAATTCATAGTGTCATGTGTCTTGCTGGCATTCCTTCAGCTATTCTGCTTTACACACAGCCAGCAGATCAGTGAGTATATGGATATTCATGAAAATTAAACAATAATGTCTCCTCCCCTATGCACATATAAAATAACTGAGTAAAGCTAAGTGAATGTGTCACCTGTCTTCTTAAACCATACGAAATTTCGAGATGAATTTTTTTTTCTTTTAAAATTAGACGACTCTGTCCAGATCAAAGTAGGCTATGCTCTTGAAATTCTTATTTTCAACACCAAATAAATCACAAATGAATACAGTAATTATAGATATGTCCGATCCATTGACACAGAGGAAGGTATAGAAAGAGAAACAGAACAATTCAAATTTCCTCTCATATTTTCAATCCTGGTGTTTTCGTTTAGTATCGAATCTTTTATTTGTATTCGCAAACTTCGAATTGGTGGCCAGAAGTTAATCTTTGATAAGGGGACATGGGATTTATTATGATATAAGCCTAGCTGTTCCATTTTTTTTCCTGTTTAAAGTCCATTTTTCTTATTCTTTCGAAAAATTACGTGTCTGGATGGAAGCCGGGCACCATGCACCCAGACCTGGAGATTATTTTTCACGCCATTCACAGTACACTACACATCATCTATACCCTGGCTACTAGATAACCACCCGCAGGAGATAGCTGAAGGACGTAACATAACCGAAACCACACTCTGGCTAGCCGCACTCTGTGTGTGTGTGTGTGTGTGTGTGTGTGTGTGTTCCAGTAGCTATTATTATGCCAGTCTATATTATTAATTATTGGAATCCCGCTTCGCCCAAAGAAGCATCGAGATATCAAAGTATTTGCAATAATAATAGTAATGATAATCATAATGCTCAGCAATCGATATTTGCAGTAATAATAATAATAATAACAATAATATTAATAATAATAATAAAACTCAGCATCTATAATAATGATATGCCTAATGAATATAAATAATAATATCAGTTTTGGCAATTCGTATTTATAATAATCGAGGGGGGAGCGGTTAGTGGTTTTAAACATTCAAGCGGACACCGGCAGTTCTGAAATCAATAGAAATAATGTTAAAATTATTGGAAAGAATGAAAACACTGCCAATAAAAGTGTGACAACAAATAGCATTAATACATTTTGCAGTTCTTGGAATGCAACGGTGAAAGAAAATAAAATGTATACGGTATGACATTCATAATAATTTTCGGTGAAAATGGCATGTTTAAACATTTCCTTGTTCACTTGTAATATGAGGCTATTTTGACTAAATTCAACACTGAGTGCATAGCACCACGCATCATCACGATACACGCGGTAGTGATCTCGTTGTACAGCTCTAGAGCAAGTTTACTACCAGACCAGTTTTCCAACACTTCAGAAGTTGATTAATTCTTTAGTGACAGAAGAGTTTAAAAATCGTTTCACCTTACCATAGACATACGGTACTTCTACTGTTGGGAACCCGGGAAGAAAAAAGGGCATCTCTGCTCCGTGAGAGCATTTTTTTTTTTCTCTCCTCCAAGATACTTGTCTTTCAGCATTTTTTTTTTAAATGACTACAAGCCTAGCAGTCTAAATTATAAATTTCAAAGCCCCTATATAATAGATCTTTAAGTTATTTTTGCATTAAATATGAAATTGAATTAATCGACCAAACTTTGTATTGTTTCCTTTAACATAGGCCTATTTTTTAAAACTTCAAATCATTAAAACCGTAAAAAAAAACTTTTTAGGACGCTTTTAAAGTTTATGGTGTTATATAGTGATGATTTTGAAAAGGAAGTATTAGCGATGCTCTCTCTCTCTTTCTCCCTCTCTCTCTCTGGTATATGTGTATGTGTGTGAGAATGTTGTGTGTGTGTGTGTATCTCTCTCTCTTTCTCTCTCTCTCTCTCTACAGTCATGTATATGAAGATATAATAAATATTATTTAATTTAATGTCATAGATGTGATGAAAAATCAGCAATAGGTGTTTCTATCCTGGATGATTGACATCCACAAAGATTTTTTTTTTTCCTTTTCCTGACAAAAGGGAGAAAAAGATGACTTTGACAGACAGAAAAAAAGTCTGCTTGAAGAGCTAAAACAGGTTCAAATTCTTCAAGATGATATGTTACAATGGAACTTCGACCTAGAGACTCTACCATATACTGAAAATGAAATGAAAATAACTAGACTAAAACTTTAAACAACCATAATGTGCTACTATGATGACCTAAAGTTCTTTGCCATCTTCCTACATGTTTGTAGTGTCCAAGATGACATACGCGTGCTCGCAGGTGTTTAGATCGACTTCGACCACATTTAACACCAAAAGTAAATGAAGAGCATTTTTGCAAAAGTGAGTTCAGTTCACTTTCGTCAGAATTTTAACCAAGGTAGCTATCATGGATTAGGGGGAAGGAACTTTCTATGGAACATTTCAGTTTCCTCAAAACCATCTTAGTTCCTATGAAAATTGAATATGAAATAGCATCGTTTTTGTTTTTTTTTTTCAAAAGAAGTTCAGTCTGCAAGTGACAGTTTTTGAAAACAAGTTCAGTCCAAACGCAGTCAACGATACGGTTGGTTTCCCTTGCTCCATCCACTGCTAACCCTCACCTGCACTTGGCCCCGCCCACTGTTTACCAACCGACACCGTCCTCTACTTCCCGACAGGCAATCACAGGTGTCAACTGTTATTCAGTGTTACTAATTGTTACATAAACAAGCAGATTATATGCCTGATTCATGCTCTCATCGCCAGGTATTCTGCCAATCATGAGCTTGCTGTGCCTATCACAAGATTCTGCGTGTAGTCACAAAACACTGATCAGTGGTCGGAACATCTGATCAGAGGGGTAAAGGTTGGTGGTGGGCTGACAATGGACATATTACTTTACGTACATGAGAGACCGATTTTTGGACACGCCTCATACTGATGTTACCAGTGAAGTGGTTAAAAAAGATAAAATGGTGGTCTGAATTCCCGTAATTTAGTTAATTCCTCACTCTTGTTGAAGTCGAAAACAACAAAATGTTTCATGGTATCTCCTGTATGTAGCAGCCGAAAAATCCGTATTCATCTGACTCTGAAATAAATCACTTAACATTTTTTTTTTAAATACAAAAACTTACATTCTGCTAACAAACACTGCTAAGGAAAAATCCTTGTTCATTCTGCTGTGAAATCAATCACTCTTATTACATAATCTATTCACAACAGCAGCTAAAAAACTTATATTGTAATGAAAAATGATTCACATCCTCGTTTTGGATCTTTCAAGTCTTTCCTCATTCTAGTTAGGCAAAAATATCAAAATCATGCTAAAGCTAAAACTAGTATTGGTCATTGAGTAAAACTGGTATTGCTCATGGGGATAGGATGATGTGCAGGAGATGTCACGTATGTTCTCGTGCAGTGTTTTTTGTCTGTTACAGTTGAAAAATCCTTGTTCATCCTCCCGCGAAATAAATCACTCATATTACATAATCTACACACAAAGCAGCCAAGTAACTTATATTGTACGTAAAATAACCAATCTGTTTTTCACATGTCTCAGCTCACCACAGAGGGTCTTGTAACATATTCATAAAGACTGAACACTTCACAAATATCCATATTTAACACTAACAGGATTCATTCATTGGATCTTTATAACTCAAAACCAAGAAGCTCAATACTGGGCCATCAAAACCAACTTTATTAAGTTTATCATTAAAGTTAAAGCCATTGAAAGATTATAAAAAGAACAAATATTTGTTTTTATCATCATATAAACCAATTATTTCATCTCAAAGTTTTACTAAAACTAGCTCAGTCCAGTGGCGACTGAGCCTAGTTTGTTCGTTTTTCTTAAGCCTTTCAATCCTTAGAAAGTAGGATTATCTCCGATTTTTAGAAATTGCCAATTTTTGCTGAGAAATTTTGTGGATAGAAATTTGGAATTTGGAAATTTTGGCCAGACAGCAGCACTCAACCTACTCTTCCATCGATTTTGAACTGCCAAGGGTTCTTCAACGTGCCTAACGTACATACGGGACCTCCGAAATATATTCGCCTTTATCCGAGGTCGGGCTTCCCTACCCAGAAGAAGCCAGGGGACCGTTGAGTCACTGAAAAAATGCAGATCTTTCGATCTTTATGTCTTTCCATCCCCCCATGAGAGGGCCCGCTAGTGATGCAGAACCATTGATGCACTAAGCTAACTTAAGTTAGTACATCGATGTGCAGAACTCGCAACCTCACTGACATGAGTTGTTTCCACCCTCTGAAGCAGACACCGAACCACAGTGACCGCAACCCTACTCAGCCTAGTTTTGGAAAAACGTTGACTTTTAAATTAGTGTTATGCAATCAATATTTCAGATAGATTTCTATAACTTGGAATATGAGCAGTAAAGCTTGAGGACTTCACATGTACATTAAAAAAAGCTAGAGAAAAAAAAATGCATTTAATTTGAAAATAAAAAATGTTGATTTTCTCAAAACTTTGGAAAATGGACTGAGCCCACTTTCGCAAAAAACACTCTTCAAATCTTGTTTTGTTAGATTTAATGTTGAACAATGTCCAGATCCACCTTGTTTTCTTCCTTTGAACACGTTTTTACTGGATCACTGCAACTGTCTTCCACTCACACATTTACAATTCAAATAATTTGACTTTCTTCTATTTCTTCTTTATCTCTTTTGTTTTAAATTATTCTCTTTCGACTGACTCACTGATTACCATCAGACCTTGCGTGGTAAATTTTAGAACTCCTTCCTTTAGTCACATTCTCGTATCAACTGTTAATATTACCAGTTATTTATTTATTTATTTATTTATTTGTTTTTCCGTAATTTCAACAAAAACATTTAGCTTACTATTTTAATATAATGATTCGAAGGGCAGCTAACTTGAAAGGCTATAAAAAATAAACGTTCGAGGTCTGTCACCCACAGCGACGAGTTGTTTTTGTCATAAATTTCCTCCCCACCCCATGTTTTTTATTCTTCTGTGGATATACGCACATCCTTCCACAGTGCACTAGGGTCCCTGCCACTGAGTGCTGTTTTCAATGCTCTGAACTAGATACATCTAGATCTTTGTCTATGCGGCAAGGAGCTCCTTGCTGTGCGGTTAACTCCATGGTTGGTTTATTGTTGTCGCATTGCCTGTCACATCAAGGCAAAGTTGTCTACATAACACTTGGTGATGTTGAATAGATCGATCTAGATCTAGAATCTAGATTACAAGGGCAGTAATGAGCTGAATTAGTTTTTCATCTTATGATTGTCCTCTTTTCGTGAGTTAAATATATTGGTCTGCTATTTCAAGAGTGTAATGGTTCAAAAGACCTCAGGGGTTTATCCTGATCAACATTGTGGCAAATATCTGGCTTTCTCCAACCGACCGTTGATTTTTTATCGTCTGCTACTGCTAGATCTAGATCTATGCTAGCCTTGGATACTTCACAAAATTAACATTCGAGTCAGACAAATGTTAGGACAACATCAGAGTCAATGACGAACTCTGTTCTTCAGTGGGTAGGCTAGCGACGAGATTTAGATCTAGATTCTAGATCTAGGACTAGTTCTACCTTACTGGTGGTGGGAGGGAGGGGGGAGGTGATTTTAACCATTAAGATAGCTAAGTACAAGATCTAGATCTATTTAACACTTCATATCGATCATGGAATTTGCCCAAGTAGAAGGCCAACCCCTAGACTAGATCTAGATCTAGATCTACTTGTGTTGAAAGTGTCACAACTTTTTAAAACTAGATTGATGATTAATGGAACGGCCTTGATGGAACATTCAACAAATGTCAACAATATGGGGAAATTCTCACAGCATGCGTTCAAGTTTACCCAGGTAGCGTGGGCATAGTCTTTGTGTGCAAATTTGATAGGGGCCCAAAAGTAGGCCACGGCAGGGAACCACAAATAGCCTACAAGAAAAAGGTGAAACATGAAAGCCCATAGGAGGTCTCAACAGAGTCAATAACTTTAATGAAATATAAAGTGAAGAGAAAAAATTGTCCAGGGGACAGGAACCGAAAATTTATTACTAAAAAGGAATCCCATGCACTATGTTAACTTTTTTGTGCTTTAATAAATTAAACACTAATTATTATCCTACATTCAGTTATTGAATAATGTATTAAAATTATTAATTTAGCCATGTTTTTGTGTAAATCAGTCAAGTATTTGACAATTAAAAAAAAACAGTTTTACTCCACACCAGACAATTCTCATCCTTATATGTATATACTGATACCAGACATTCATTGATAATGATAGTTTCTTGATTTCTAGCAGGCAATGCACACGCATGGATTTGATATATTCAGATGGAAACAGTATATCGAAGCAAACACATATATGTATTTTATTTGATTAAAACAAAGCAAAAGATATTACAGTTTCAGTTAAAATAAAAACATAACTGAAATTTCACTGGTTTAAAATATTATTATGCATTGAAAGAGACAGATGTATTTTAGATGGACTAAATAGTACACTCGGTGAAATAGACCAAGCTACACTGCCATTGAATTAGGCATGATCAAATTAGAGGGAAATAATAGAAAAATGTTTGCAATCACTCAGGGTTGCAATGACGATGTCTATCATCTTGAATTCAGCTAACCAATATTGCAAGTTTTACAAACAGAATTCTACATTTTTCAACCGATTTGCTTGAAATTTTGAATACGTACTTTCGAGTTCAGTATCTATAATGATCAATGCAGATTTTTGATAATTGCTAGTTTTTTCCCCACAAATCTTTTAAATCACTCTGTAAAAAAGTCGCAGATTTAAAAAAAATTTTGACCCCAAAATCTCAAATTTCTGAAAAATTAAAATATTTTATAAAAGTCACTTTTGACCATTTTGTGTATTTGTTCTGTTCTATATTCGTGCCAGATTTCATGACAGTTGCTCCAGAAATAAAGAAGTAGATCGCATATTTGTACTTCAAAAACACTTTTCAAAGTTTTTTTCACCAGAAAAAAAGTCATACAGAGCTTTTGATTGGGCTTTCACCCCAAAACATATTTGTTTCAGATACTACAGTTTGATCCATGACATCTGTGGGGATTTTTATCTTTTCATTTTCCCTGTACAGATGCCACTACCTAATTTTTCTTCCATCGTTGCCCCCCATACCCCTGTCAGCAAAAGAGCTTCCAAAGAGTCATCTTAGGATCCAGGGAGGACTTTATATGACCGCCAAGTCCTCGTCGGCCAAAACCGAGATAACCCCCCACAGGAGGTTGAAAGACGTAACAGAATGTAAATGTAGCCGGTCAAAAGCAAGAGTGCTGTGACAGATAGTTCACTACTGTACTTTGAAATAGGGCATATTCCACCTTAATTAGGCCATGAGAAGTCTTATTTTAGAGGCCCAGGTGAAAGCTCTGCTGATGTTCTTTGTAGTCAGTGCATTCAATGGCCATTCAATGTCCACTCATGGCATTCGGGAAGGAGTTCATAATCAAGTCTTATATGCCATTTGCCCCTAGTCAGCAAAAATATTGATCGTTCACTTTTGCAGAGTGAGCCAGAGTCTTGATGGCAGAGGAGATGGTCACCCTTTGAATGACCACCCTTCCTATCATCTTAAAATAGACAAATTAAAATCAACTTTTTTATACTGCGCATTTTTTCGTCTTTCAGCCTCCTGTGGGTGGTTATATTCAGAAAAGGCAGAACTTTGAAAGAAAACAAAACCCCAAAATTAAATAATTTGCACCCCCCCCCCCAAATTCATAAGTATGTTATAGGTGGTGGAAAGTTTGGCTTAAAGGTCTGCATTGGTATTATATATATGGATTAGATGGACTTATTCACAGCGCAGTACTGCTGCAAGTTTAAGATATGGTATAGATCTAGAAATGTCCTTTTCCTAGATATAGACTTACTTAACCCCATCCTTTAAAAGAATAGAATGCATAGCGAAAGGTACACAATTCTGTTTTATAACATGCATGCATACACCCGCCTTGCAGAGAAAAAAAAAATACATGTGCATAGATCTAATTCTGATTAAAAACGTTCAGGCACCACACACTGAAAAACACAAATGTTTGTGTCCCGAATAGAATCTGTGACCATCAGGGTCAAAAACAGATTCTCGTTCATTATTTTCCATTAGGCAATTCACAACGTTCATTTCATAGTGGAAATGTCTACCAAAATGTATAGCTCATGTGGGGAGCATAAGTACATGTGGAAAATTCCAAGTTTCATATACACAATGCTACGGAAATGGATGTTATTAAATGTTAATACATCCAAAGTCCATTCAACACAATTCATAGTTGTGTGAATAGGATAAATTCTTAACCAGTGCCAACGATCCTTCACCATTGCTGTGAAAAAAAATCAGGGGGAGGAAAAAGTGATTTACGGTTACATTATGATCTTTCTATAATTTTGGCTTCCAGTACTTTTTTTTTTTTTTTTTGATGGGAGGCTGAGGATTTTTCTTTTTGATTATGCTGCCAGAAGTATTATCTTTCTCATTTCCTTCTTGTAGAAGCATTTAGTTGGTAAATTTAAAACTGACACATCACTTTAATCCCCATATCCAAAGAATGTTAGAATTCAACTCTGGGAACACAGTTGCTTCGCCTACCAGTGACTACTTTCAAGTATTAACTTTGGAGAAAGGATGGGATATAGAAAAGGCTCTTGAGAGCACATGGTTAGTGAAGAGGCCTGACCTGTCTAAATTGTATTACATTCTCACCGACTGGCTTGGGTGAAATTACCAAACTGAATATTAAGAACATTGTTAGATCAAATAGCATCCGTCTTGTGACATGGTGGCCAATGAATCAAGCTAGGTTTATTATTCATCGTTATAGAGTTAAACTGGAAAGTTTCATTCAAAATATGTATACATGTAGGACAAGATTAAAATCTCAACAACGGAGAGTTGGCACAAAGCTAAACCACTTCAGACTAAAGAAGCTAGGACATGTATTTACATGTATGTTTTATGTATTTGTGTGTGATTAAGTTGACATCTTCAGCAAGATGGCGTTCTGAGGAAACTTTTTACAGATATAACATCTCTGCCACAACTCCCTGTGGGGGCCCGGGGTTAATAAGTACGTTTTCTGCTCCCACCTGCAGGTGGTGCAAGCCTGCCATTGGTGGGATGTTTCCCATGGAGTGCCATCCTCGACGTTCCAAGGGAGACATCTCTTCTCCTTCTCCTTGCTCCTGTCTTCTGTACCGATTTCTTTCCTTTCTTCTTCTTAATTTGTAAACGTATCTGACCGTGTTTGACACAATATAGCCGTAATCGTGCTGATGTGATGTTAAACCCCAACATAAACAAACAAACAATGTCTGCCACAAAAAAAAAAAAAATCATAAGAGGTTTCTAAAGCTTCCACAAATACTTATAATAACAACAGCTATTTAGAAAAGAATATTTTCTCCAGCTATTGAATTGACACTTTAGTGAACCTTTCTCTACAGAAGCTATTTACATCTTAATAGAGGAAGGAAGTTCTTAACATTAATATCAAAAGATATTATGATTCAACCTATTCTTTATGTTGTTTTGCAGACTGTGGTGGAGATCTAAATCAAGCCAGTGGTGTCATCCAGTCTCCAAATTCTCCAAATGCCTATCCCAACAATGCTGACTGTCACTGGACTATAACTGCTGCAGGGAATGAAATCATTGACCTAAGGTTAAGTTTACTCAGATCATAAAGTGACAAAGCCATCATGTTTGAAACAGGGTAGAGAGAGAACTAAACAAATAGAAGGGCACTAGACAAAGCAGACCATCTCTTACTATAGCTAGAGCCTTCCTACATGTTCACTGTCTTACATCTTGTATGAGTCATATATGTTTTCCACGAGTTATTATTTTCATGTAAAATCTTAATTCATGCAATTTCAGGTAGGGAAAAAGTGTTCCACTAGCTTGACTGTAGTCAGAAATATTGTAAATTGAAGCACGGGCTGACCAGCTAAAATCATGAGAAAAATTGGAAGAATGAAAAACTTAGCACATACATGTAAAACTGTATGGGCAATTCCACCAAAATCCTTGACAAAATCAGTCCGAATCATCCGTTTTGATCATAAATTGCTGAATATCTGTGGAATTTCGTTAGCATGATCATGGCCTAACATAATCTCCCATTTAACACATCTTCATCGCCAAGTCTGGTTTCAAGCCATCTTTGAACATACTAATTTATTTTTGATAACTTGCTCAGATTTGCATATTCAACCCACATAGCGCGTTCGGTTCATTTGGACATAGCCACATGCTATGAAAATATTGAAAAGCCTGCTTTCTCGCATCAATCCAGCAGCCTCTGCACTGTTTGCTGCCAGTTCTAAGTCTAGGGTTGCCCATCCATCCCACCGAAAACTCGCTTACCAAGTTTTAAAACTTTTCAGACTGTAAATTTTAAATCGAAGAAAAGAGAAAAACAAGTTCTTAATAAGTCTTTTAATAATCTAGCCTTTTAATAAGTACATGTATAATAAATGTATGCTCAGTTTTATATCAGATGTAATCCTAAGCCTTTTTTCATGTTTCCGAAAATCAGCATGGGTTTGTACAAGAAAAATGGTTGATCTCTTATAATGCACTCACCCTGATAACACAGCCTTTCTGAGTTTGTTCCTAAGGAGGAGTATGTTATCAGGGTTCCACTGTAGAAGGTTTTGTATATTCATTTTTCACACTCAAAAGACTGAAGGAACAGCTATCAAGACTGGTTGGTACATTGGAAGCAAAGCTGTAGTACAGTTGAGTCCACTTAAATCGAATTTGCTGGGACCACCCTAATGGGTTCGATATATGAGAGTTCATCTTCCAGTTTTTTTTTTAACAAGGGAAACAAATCTCGAATGACCCATGGGGCAAAAAAAAGAAGAGGAGGCTGCCGCCTTTTCCACAAGTTCCCAATTTTTTAATATCGTCGACAGTGTATTTGGGGAATGCCATACTTTTCAGCTATGGCCTTCTTTGACATCACACCTCAGTCTATTTCCTGCAACATTTTCATTTTCAACTCAGTGGAAAGAGCCATCTTCTTTCTCTTCAATGGATTAGAGGAATCTATCACGTAGATCTAGTCTATAAAATAAAGCTAGTCAACCACAGGCGAAAGAGCGAGCACGATATAGATACTGACAGTGACTAGACCTATAAAGTATCACAGTGCTAGAAGTAAGAAGGCAGTGATTGTAACACAGGCGCAACATCCAGGGTTGCCTACACACAAAGTATCGTAATAGTACCGTACACGCACGTGTTTGACCGTGTCTTCCTGTACTGTAAGGCTTGGTGACAATGCTCGGCGATTATCGATTGATTGCTCAGCATCGTTACTCCTCGTAGGGTTGTGTTGGGGGGGGGGGGGGGGGGGGGGGGGGGGGGGGGAGGGGGGGGGGGGGGG
>JBCEWB010118886.1:0-11568 GCA_039654565.1 Peronia peronii
CTATCTATCTATCTATCTATCTATCTATCTATCTATCTATCTATCTATCTATCTATCTATCTATCTATCTACTTACCTACCTATCTATCTATCTGTCTATTTACTTGTCAACCCAATCACTCTCACTCACTCTCTCTCTCTCTCTCTCGCTCGTTCGCTCGTTCGCTCACGCATAGCCATGCGCTCTGTCATGACCCGATAACTGTACTACAATTATTTTCTTATCCTTTCCCCTCATCCATCTCTCTCTGTCTGTGTCACGTGACTGTCTTCCTATTGTCTTATCATCATCTATCTCTCCACCTCTGCACCCTGGCTAATTTCCATCTCTACTACGAAAAAACATCTGTTAGCCCTCACATCTTGGCAAGCATTTCTCTCTCTTTCCACCCAGCGTTTTCTCTAACTTTCTGTCTCAAACAGATATCACAGATAGGTAGGTAGCAAGACAGACAGACAATTCAGCAGACAGACAGGCAAACAGACAGACACACAACCATACCGACAAAACAGGCAGACAAACATCTGACAAGACAGACCAGACAACTGAACAAACGGACAAAGAGGGACAGACAGGCAGACAGATAGACAGACAATTAAACAAACGCACAGACAGAGAGACAGACGGACAAATAGATCGATAATTAAACCGACAGACACCCAGACAGACAGACAATCCTACAAAGTAGATAAAACAACGCCTACTGACGACAACCTAAAAGCGATCGCCGTGATCGTGCAGGTAGAGTATTAAGTTTGTGGATAAACGGTCCGAGTTCGAATCCTAGAGGGGAGTGGAACAAACTAGAACTTCTGCACAGTTCAACTGTTCTTTTGAAAAACGAAATTTGACCTCAGCTTTCTGTGGGCAGGTCAAGGTGGGAGTTTTATGTGTCTATAGAACAATCTTGAAATCCGGACAGGAGTATGTTATCTTCTCATTGTCTTAGTAAATTCAAACGATTGTAAAAGCGCTACTCCACTGGTCTTCCCCCGCGGGAGTCCAGGATATATAAGTAGGTTCTTTGCTCCCACCTGCTGGCGGTGAAAGCCCATCATCGATGGGACATCTCCCATGGAATAACATCCTCGACGTTCCATGGGTGACATCTCTTCTCTCTCTCTCCTTGCTCCTGTCTTCTGTCCCGCTCTCCTTCGTCTCTTCTTCTTGATGTGTAGACGTATCTCAACGTGTTCGGCACAATATTCTAGCCGTGGTCGTGCTGATATGCCATTAAACCTCAACACAGAAAAAAACCAAACTCCACTGGTCTCTGTTTTAACATCGCCAGAAGAATGCAATAGCAGCGAAGCTGATCCTACGTTCGATATGTTTTCCATGAATTAAAAAGATAACAAACAAACAAACTCACAAACAAAGAAATAAGACCAAAACTGCAGAAGAAAACTATACAAACAAACGAACAAACCAACAGACAAAGATAAAAAAAAAGTCAAGAAAGATATGGTATTTGATTCCCTGAGATAACTTGAGGTGAACAAGAATATATCACTGAAACAATTCACACAATATTAACCATATTATAATCTATTTGCGAAAAACAAACAAAAACAAAGTGTGTCTGGCTTTAATAAATATATTCCCAATGCAAAGTAATTACAGGAAAACATTTTTAAACCTTTTAAAAAAAAAAAAAAATCAAGAACATGGCAGCAACAATAAACATGCACAAACACTCACCAAAACAGGAAAAACGTCAACAAAAAGTTGTGCCATCTGGATGAACACACACACTTTCCTTTGTCCGTGTATAGTTAACAGGGAATACAGGTAAAGAACATACACAGGTAGAGAAGAGAGATATAAACCAATAACCAAAGCACCAATGGCAATGTAACATCAGCGTTCCGGGTATCACTTGGGCAGAACACACAGAATGACAACAGAAACAAGGATAACAAAAAAGGGGAAGATATTGTTCAGTGGTAACAGCAAAGGAACACAGGAACAAGAACAAATAACAACAAGAGAAATAAGCCCATCTGTTACAGGAGTTTTGGGAAAGTCGACATTTTGACATCCAAAACAAGAACGTCAACTTCGTGTCAACGTTACCTGGGACCACACAAAGAGAGGCAGCGAGAGAGAGACAGAGAGAGAATAAGGAGAAAGATAAAGAGAGGCAGACAGCGACATAAAGATGCACAGAGAGGGAAGGCAGTGAGAGAGAGAGGGAGGAAAGGTCGAGACACACAGAGATAGAAACGCAAAGACAGACTGAAAGATAGAAGGAGAGAAACAGAGAGAGAGAGAGAGAGATGGATGCACAGAGAGAAGGGGGGGGAGACTCAGAGAAATCCAGGGAGATAGACAGAGAAAGAAAAAAGAATACAGAAAGAATAAGAGGGAGACAATGACAGACACAAATGGAGATATAGGGAAAGAGAGAGATACACCGAAAAGAGATTCAGAGAGAGAGAGAGAGACGAAGACAAGAGACAGGGAGAGATACAGAAAGATGGAATCAGAAAAAGAGACACAGAGACAGAGAGTGTGTGTGACAGAGAGAGAGAGAGACAGACAGACAGACAGACAGACAGACAGGAATAATAACAATTATTATGCTAATTACAAAAAATGTTATACTAACAACAATAACAACAATTACAATCTCAATAACACTTCGATGAGGCTAGATCTGATACTGACCTGGGATCACAGTAGGTGAAGAGAAAGCCCATATCGTGCCGGCTGATGAACATGCTGCCCTCAGAGCGGATCTCCAGGATGGAGTTGGTGCGGACTGGCTTACACAGAGCTACCACCGCCTTGACCCTCGGCACCTGCCCGCTGTCCACGCCCCTGGCCGTCATTCGCAGGTTCACATTCCACTGCACCAGCTGGCCACAGATACAAAGAGGGGGAAAGACATTAAAGTAATGACACCTCAGTCGTAATTAAACTCCAAATGTTAACCATCTAGAGGCTAGAAAATACTACATTAGGATCTACCTGATCTTCCCCAGCATCATCAACGGTATCATAGTATCTCTCCTACCAATCAGTTAAGGAAGGATTACACATTCTGAAATGTGTTTCTGAGAAATGTTTGAGGAAACAACGCAAAGATTGTTGTAAACTGCATTGCCCATTTCTGTCTACGACAGCTACCTACTATAGTTATATACATGTATGCAGAGCTGGGTTTTGGAGAGTGAGCCTAGAGCATCCGCAGTGCAATTCCTAACAAGGGATTTCGTGTTTTCAAAATAGCAGAGGATAATCGCTCACTTATATTATTTTTAAAGCTATGTTATAAGCAAGTCCTTAGGACTTGTAGAGGCAAATTTATCTTTTTTTTTTTTTCAAGTATGATTAACAAGATACAAATGGCCCAAAGTACTAAAACATACTGCCCATAGAAAAAAGTCACGGCATGTGGTGTGTCGGCAAAATGGCCAAACTCTGTGCGACACCCGAGATGCTGTGCCGAGCACTTGAAGTTGATCCACCATCATTACATACAGCATTATGCGCCGCACTTATATGAACCATAAATCCAGGAAAATGGTACTTTCCTATGCTGTACTTCGGTTTGCGTAAACTTGATAAACTACCACATCCCGCTATGTCCCGTCAATGCTACAAAATGTGGTGGTTTGTCTTACATTTGTTTAAAACACAAAAGAGACCATAACAGACGGCGAAGACCAGGTGTGGTAGGAGGCCAGGACCTCAAGATGGGACGTGCCAGTCATAGAAACCGGAAGTAAAGTTTGGGAAAAGAACTTGAATTGTCTTTTGGTACTGAAGAGGGAATTAAAAAGTAGTCAAATCAATGACATTTTAACAAACAAAGAAACAAAAAAAAAGTTACAGGCTTTGATCCAAATTCACACATGTTTCATGTGCACCACTGCTCACATGGTGATAGCAAACTTGTCTCTAACTTAACATTGTGAGTTGCCATGTGCTAGAGGTACTCAGCCCCTTTGTTCTACATTATGGTAGACACTGCACTGTGACTAACTACTACACGGTATGAGTCAGCATTTGTGCAACGTATGAGGGCAAATAATTAGCAATAGAAAATGAAAGAAGAAAGAATGAGTCATGTTTCATATAATTATTTGAATTAGAGATCGTTTCTCCCATTGACGAGATTCGACACCTTGCATTACTATCGTGTGGTCAAGGATGTGGACATGCGATGTTTTAGTGCTAGTTCACTGAGAATGCACTCTGTAATCTTAGTGTCCATTGTTAAAAATAGGGGGGGGGGGGGGGTAAACTCTGGTCCAATCCAGTCTGTTTCGGATGTGCTCCCCGTTTTGCAAGCCCACGTGATCCTTAATGCAATGAAGTGTTACACCAGTCTGTTCTCTGAAAATATAATCATTGCTTTTCTTGTGAATTACAGTGTTCCTTCAGGCCCGTGTATAGTTTGGTGTGTCTTTGTTAATGGTTGGTGTTTTACACATTTTGAGGAATCTTAAGCCTGTGTATCTGTCTCTCTGTCTGTCTGTCTATGTGTCTGTCTCTGTGTGTGTATCTGTATGTCAATGTCTGTCTATCATTCTGTATGTGTGTCTGCATATCCTTCTGTTTATCTGACTGATCGTCTATATGTCGTCTGTGTCGGTCTGTATATCAATCTGTCTATTTGACTGATCGTCTGTCTGTCTATTCCTGCCACATACCGTTTACCAAATACTTTTCACAGATTAGCCAGGTTTCCCCAAGTGTGTCCTGATTCGTACAGTCACGTTGGAAACAAACCGATACTTAAATACTTGTGGCATCACTGCACGTTTCTGAACTATCTAGGAGTGGCCACCATTCACAGATATAACAAATTCACCCATCCTTTCTATACTGCCCGCCAGCTTATTCAAGATTCTCATCACAATGCTATTGGTGGCCGTATCTAAATACATGTATGCGCAGCTTTTATCAGGACGAAAGCTGACGACGGACATTTTTTGACACATTCAAATGCCTAGCCCTCAATACCTCTTCTTTTTTTTTTTTTACTACGCTTTCACCTCGCTTAAACAAAGGTAAGTTACACCTATCCAAAATCTCTTAGTGCAGCGATCCCAGAAAGGTCACTGACACACAGAAGGGTGCGAAAGCTTCTCATTTCTTATTTATTTGTTTATTTTTTTTTATATAACACATGTTCTTCTGCTTTCTGAAAACCGCCGAAAATAGGCCAGGTAACGAAGCGAACAGATCTATATAGCGAAATGAAACAAAAACTTACATTTGGCAGACCTGTACTCAGCAAAAGTGCTGTTCATCATGACATTGGGATGCTCACATACACTGTCAAAACGTTATAATATTGTCTGTCATTTTTGCATTCTTGCAGCTCTAACCTAACACGATTCTGGATCGACCCTTAGATATGGGACATAATCAGCCGTAAATAAATCTACCTGACATAGTTGTGTCTCCTCGGGTCCTTCCAAATTCGAGGAAAAGTTCAGGCAACTCAGAGTCACAAATGAGCCAAAGGCTCAAGGCAGAGGACAATCCAGAAACATCAGACTAGCATAACAGACAATGTTCGCCACCTGCAACAGGTGTAACTTTAAAATTTATTATTATTTTTTCAAAACTGCCTGTTGAGTGTCGCTGTCCCACCTGATGTCAGTAGAGTCTCACCCTGACGTGCGACGATCTCTTGTGTTAGCACCGAAGAAGTTCGTAGATACCGCGTCCTTCGTATCGTTTTGTACGCAGTAGTTTGTTTTGTTCCGACTCGTTCGTTTCGTTTCGTTTCGTTTTGTTTCATTTTGCTTGGGGTCGCCGAGAACCCCCCCCCCCCCCCCCCCAAGAGGTTGAAATGCGTACAAAGAACTGAACTGAACTGCAATATGCCATGTTCACTATGCGTGTTTCTCAGACATAATCATCTGAAGTGCGCAACATTCGACCTCTGATATTGTTAAATGACATTTGCAGAGACAGCTGGGAAGTTCTCTAGAGGGGGAGGAATAGGACGGGAAGGGAAGGGGGGGGGGGGGGAGGTGTTAGGCAAGTTGACCTAGATCCAGGCGCCTGAGAAGCATCGTCCATACTAGGCTGTACATCGTCCATTCTGGCCATGTGTGAGCACTGTCAGAAAGAGGTCAGACTTTGTCCAATCCTCCTGTTATTTATTTACTACTTAATTATTTGTTTTGTCTATTTCATCCACTGTAATTTATTTACTGTAATGTATTTATAATGGGCCTGGTGCCAGATCAGAAGGAGCATTACGGCAAGGAAATAACAAACAAAGTAACATTTGATAAAACTTGTTGGATGAGGTACAGCCGTGGTATTGTCTACAATAAACAAAGTTGTAGATAGCAAAATATCAGAATGCCCAGCTATTCAGCACAGTCTCCTGCTCTTCATGTTTTAGTGTGTGTGCGTGTGAGTTAGCGTGTTGTGTAGTGGCGTGTGTACGTGTGTACAGGTGTGTGTTTTAGTAACTTGAGTCAACAGATGGTAATCATATTTCGATGATTCTCACACAATACGCACAAACACACACACACACACACACACAGGATACTTGGGTTTCAAGGACTCACTCTGATAGTACTTACATGACACTGACTCACACGAGTGACATATTAAATATCTAGGTGGGGCAATCATTCCTATAGATAAATCATCTGTATGACCTCACCAGCTTTGTCAGACCTCCAATAAAGTAGTCCGCGCGTTGGCCCTTTTCAGACACATTCCGAGGAATCTCAAGCCTCTGTGGTCTGTCTGTCTGTCTATGTGTCTGTATGTGTGTGTGTCCCTGTATTCAATGTCTGTCTATCATTCTATGAGAACTGTATGTGTGTCTGTATATCCTTCTGTTTATCTGACTGATCGTCTGTCTGTTGTCTGTGTCGGTCTGTATATACCTTCGTGAAAGGAGGTCATAAACCGGTCATAGGAGATTTTTGTTTGTTTGTTTGCTTGTTTTCACGTGTCCATCCCCAGATTTCGATCTCTATTTCTTTCTTTTTTTATAAATGCTCTTCCCCTTCTGATTACGTCTTTGCTCAAATGAAGTTACCACTCCAAATACCAAATTCCCATTAGGTGAATAAATCATTGCTCGTGAGCCCTACATCAAATTATTTCTGTTTAAAAAAAAAAAAAAAAACAACCTATACAATGACTGGACCCTTTCATTATGCCTAAAAGTACAATTACATCAGAACAAGCGTGACAAGCAAACATTCTGTCATCATACTATGACAGGCAGATGTTGGGACAAGTAACAGTACACCAACAGCAATATTTGATAGAAGAAAAGTGTGTGGGACAATCTGAGACCAATCAGGCACGACATACTTGCTGCACTCTGCTTAAGGGTATATACAGCACGTGTGGGGAAAATCGGGGTATTAACAAGGATGTGCCAATGTTTCTTGCCTTGTTCTGGTACTGTAAGTGGTATTTTTGTCTATGTGCATGTGACAGTGAATATGTCTTGGATGTAGACTGTTTCTTGTCAACTGTAAATGGAATGGAGAGATTGAGAACCGAAATATAACCTTATCTTATGGATGACTTGCTAAGAGTTATAACAATGTTTGACAAAATTCATGGAGCAGAGCACAAAAACACAAAGATGATGGAAACAAACATTGCACTGCAATGTGGGAGAGAAAAGACCGCCTCTGCTCTCCACTATCCCAATCACCGGCACAAAGATCGAATAAGTACATTAAAGTTACCTGAATGCTGAGCTCACAAAACACCGCATAGTTCTCGACTCAGTTCCTTGGCCGGAAGTTGTCTTTTTTTTTTCCACTCTTACAGAAGTTTTACATTAAAACTTGGCTGCTCATGACTCATTCTAGCTAGCCAAGAGGGAAACTATTCAAAATTATCAATTTTCCCTATGAAAGGCTATCAATTTTCTGAGATCTGCCATTCTCCTGAAACTGTAGTCATAATCCCTTCAAGTTTTCAAGCGAACCACCCGTCTCTCTCTCTCTCTCTCTTTCTCTCTCTCTCTCCCCCCCCCCCCCCTCGTCAGCTAGAGCCATATTAACCTGCTGTGACAAGCTATCCAAACTATGACCATCCTTACCTACTGTGTCTTCTGTGAACACAATAGTATTTGGAAAGCGCTCAGATGTTTTCACACCGGCAAACTCCGCCCTCCAATACTTTTTGCTATCTCATCATTCCCACCATCAATTACCGGAGTGTCTTAAAAGACGACAAAGACTGTCAATCTGTTACTAGAATTTAAATGAAAAAAGCAACAAAGGTATAAGAAATAGAAATTGATTTCCAGAATTTCGAAGGCGGCTGGTTCTTCGTTAGGGCAAGTAAAAAAAATACAACAAACTATCATTATCATCATCAGCTTTCATAAATATCTAAGATTACCAGTCTATCGGAAACTACCCCAACCCACCAAAGAACCAAACAACAATCTGTAGAACTTGGTACATAAAAAAAATTGAATAAAGAAATGTTACCAGCCAAATTTTCGAACCACTTAGTTCTTCCTTGGGGAGACATTACATCATATGGAATATATAGGTCATCTACAAACGAGGCCAACGACCGCAACGGATGGAGAATTCTAGTGCACAACAAATCAGGAGAGGCTCCAGTGATTTCGGACGGAGTTAGGACTAAGAGGTAGACTAATTAATGTTGTCACCGCTGGCCTGATTTCCATCTGGTTCTTCTCCTTGGTTCATCTGCCAGACGCTTGTCGAGTTGATAGGATGAGAAGCGACTTGTGAGGACAAGGCCAAGTACCAGGGAAACAAGGCTGGAATCTGCTCAGGAGTGACGGGAGGATAACAAACAGAACTCAAACAGCAGCAAAAGAATGAGAAAAGATAATGGTATAGTCAGGTCAGAGAATAAGCTGAGGTAAGCTAATTAGGATAAAGTAGGAACGTCAATCCTTCTTTCCTCTTGTACATTCTTTCTCTGTCTCTAATCCCCCCCCCCCCCCTCCCGCCCCCCTCCCCTCTCTCTCTCTCTCTTTTAATGTACTTGGCCTGTTTAGCCTGGGTGAGAGATTATCACGGGCCCCAGGTTGGTTAACCAAAAAAAAAGAAGTAAAGTTGCAATACTTGAGTTTTTGAAAATTTTGCCGGTTCAAACTTTTCACTTTCCAATAGCAAAAGTAGGATTCGGACCGGCGATACTGTCGGTGAAAAGCAGGCGTTTGACCTCTCGGACATAACGTCCCAACCTCTATTTCGTGGATTTCCAAAAGCCCCTCTTTCTAAGTTCTCATAGCATGCAGTGAAATGTATTCCATAGTACGGTATTAGGTAGTTGATCAAAGAGAGATAGCTAATATTAAGTATGACTATCTAGTGTCACAGCTGGCATGCACACCCACGCCTAGACTAAAATCTCAAATACCGGCCGTACAACAGTCTCTCAGTGTCTGCCTGTTGGTCGTGAATGAACTCTTCCTTTGTTTAACAGTGGGTGGTGTCACGTGATAAAAGTCAAGATACTATCATATTTGGCTCCTTCGTTTATCAAAACACTGCCCTGTGAATAGTAAGGTATTTCAAGGTCGGTCACATGGACGGGACATCACCGCTTATACATGGGTTTATCTATATAGTATGGACATGTCTGGATGCTCACAATTCGTCACGAGTTGCTTGCCATGCACAGAGCATGTACGCAAATCAGTCCGGCCCGAGAGGGAAATCCCTCGGCCCATCAGCCATGTGTCGAGATGTTTTTATTACTCTGGGTCAGCATAGTGTAACTTAGTAACGTTGTTGCTGCTGTTGTTATATTTGATGTTGTTGATGACATTTTGAAAGTGTGCCACAGGAATGAACTTTCCAATCCAGTCTGGGCCAGATAATGTGACAAGTAACATAACACGCTGTTGCCGCTCCTTTCCGGTCTGGTTGTTAACCTTAGCCTGAAGGTGACTTAACCGTCACACCTGCACTTTGCTGTGAAATCGCAGACGCATTGGCGCATGACATCAAAGGCAAGGAGAGAGAAAAGGGTGGCTGACAGATAAGGTTCAACTGAAAATTCAATGAGGCCGGGTATGATCTGCAGTAGTTAAACCCTACGGCATTCGTGGGCATAGGCACGCAGCCAAGAGGGCAATGAGATATTTCGAGATCGGTCGCATGATCGAGCGAACATCATCACATTTCGGTTTGTCTGTATGGTGTAAACATGTCTGAATGCTTATCATTCGTCAAGACTTTGTTGTTGTGTGGTTGTGTTGGGGTTTAACGACACATCAGCACGATTACGGTTATATTGTGTCAAACACGGTAAGATACGTTTACACGTCAAGAAGAAGAGAGCGGGACAGAAGACAGGAGCAAGGAGAGAGAGAGAGAGAGAGACAGAGAGAAACGATATCTCTCCTGGAATGTCGAGGATGGCATTCCATGGGAGACACCCCACCGATGGCGGGATTACAGCGCCTGCAGGTGGGAGCAGAGAACGTGCCAGTAACGCGCAGAATAATTATGTGCACAAATCACCGTCTGAGCGACAATCCCTCGGTCATGATTGTGACCCACCTCGAAATACCCTATTCTGCTACTGAAAAGTTATCGCACCATCGCTATGATGGGGAACTCTCTCAGAAATCTCCATAAAGCTCTTTAAGGAAAACAGCCAAGCCAACGACTTGAACTTACCCACAGAACTACAGATTTAGCCACCAACAGAAGAAGAAACATCTCGTCCAGGCCAAATAGTGATTCGTCCAAGACAATATCTGGGGCTCCTCCCATCATCTCTGGATTATCATTTGTAGCTCTACTTGACGTTGAATAGACGAAAGAGAGGAAGAAAAAAAAGACAATGACGACACACAAGATCTCGGTGGCCAGAACCTTCCTTCGAGATAACCTCCAGCAGGAGGCTGAAAGAGGTATATAGAACGTAAAGAACCTTCCTCAAGCTCAAAAGACGAACAAGCGTACAACTGTACCGACAATACAGGGCCGTGCAGTCTGTGATGGGTGGGGTGAATATGTAAAGAAGGCATCCGTACAGTGTTTCCAGGATACGACCCATCGCCCGGTCTACTGAATGTCAAAAGTAATTGTTCCACAATGACATTCTCAATGACAAGCTTGCTAACATCACACTATTTCTGCTGAAGCTGTGCAATGTGGTGTCAGATTCAGGTCTTATATGCAGTGTGCTGTCAAATTCGGAGCATAGTGTGTTTGATTTAAACCAGGAGCAGTATCGATGAAAGCACAAGGATAACTGCAGGTTTCTTGTGGTTTTACAAAAGACGGATACCTTTTACATGTTCTACGGTTTCAGTATCTAAGGAAATTAATTGGTCATCTTCATAGCTTTACGTCACATGCGATATCAATCAGAAAATGATGAAATAATAGAATCCACTATCAACCTATCATATGGTTAAACGAAACAGATAGACAGACAGACAGACAGGAAAGTAGACTGAGACAAAGAGAGACAGGCATAAACAGATAGAGCGACAGACAGGCATAAAGACAGACAGACATAAAGACAGACAGACATAGAGACATAGAGACAGAGAGACAGAGAGACAGATAGATAGATAGATAGATAGATAGATAGATAGATAGATA
>JBCEWB010118897.1:0-11567 GCA_039654565.1 Peronia peronii
GATGCAACTCTATAATGAAACATAAGAATACAAGAAAATAATGCTCAGCTGCGTTTCTCCTACAACTAGAAGTAAGAACATGACATCAAAAAGTGCTCAGGTCCTATACAGACACAAAGGCATAATGTCAAAAGCGTTCAATGCAGATTACATCTCTTCACAGGCTGCCTCAGTTATGCAATTGCCTATGCATTTGTTTGTTCTTTTGCTCCAATCTGTCATTTCTCTTTTTCTCTTCACAACATACCTGCACATACTGGGCAAATATTTCATCTGCCACTAAGTTATGATGGCGTATGTATGGCAAGATTTGATCAGTGAGGGTGCTCTGCAGCAAATCCACTGCCACTACCTTGTCCAACATACAAAACACAATACTGGTCTCCGTCTCCTGGACAGTACAGAAATAAAAAGACAGGTCATGTACACAAAGTCACCATAATTGCCCTTGACTATTTTTGCTCTTCAGTTTTGACAACTTGTGACGGACAACTGGTATAACAAGGATTTGCAGCAAAAAATGTCATATCTGCCCAAAAATTTGAGTTTTGAGTTATAAGTGCCAGTAAAGTATCCTCTGATGGTATCTCTTCCTGCATTTCAAATTTGACACAAGTTCACTGTTATAACATTTTCTCCAACTTCATATCCCTGGCCTCACAGCTCTTAGCAAAACTTCAAAAGTGTTTATTTCAGTGTAGCATTTCGGTAGGTATGACAAATTTATCCTCAATGTAGCAACCCCATATCAATAAATTTCTTTTGTCCTTAAATATTTTGCTTTTTATACTTTTTATAACCTGTGTGACTGGTAACTAAAATGTAACAATCCTATATAAATTTTTTTTTTTAAAAATTCAGAACTGTTTAGTTTGATTTTTGTACCAATATTCATCTCATTATATACGAGAGAGGCTCAAATAAAATAACTGAAAAACTTTAATAATCTTTATGTTTAACATGTCCACATGTAAATTTGAAACAGATATTTTTTTTTCATAATGAAAAAGAAACCTGATGGAGCCCAATCTAAAACTTGAAGGCATATTTCACTTTCCACCCATCATATTTTTATGGCTACTACATCCACAAGTAGGCCCTTTATCAATTTCAGAGTAAATGTAAGTTATTTGTGAGAGTTGGGGTGGACTACTTAGATTTTAGTGGGGGGGAGGGGGGGGGGGGGGGGGGGGAGCCCTGGGAGTGATTTATTTTTAAATGTTGAAACTAAGGATTTTTTATGCCTAAAATTCGGATTCAGCATGTCCAAATTAAAGAAAACATGTGGACAAATTTTTAGTTGTGAATCAGGTTGCCATGACAATACCACCATATTGGATTTTGTGTTTTGAAAATTAGCTATTTTCAAAAGCCTAAGGCTCCTAGAGTATTGGATGGAATTGGTTGAAATTTTGCACAGAAATAACATAACTCTATGTAAAAGATAATATGCATTTGCTTGTTGTTTACATGCCATACAAAATTTGTTATAAATTTTTGAAATATGTATATTGACTGGTGTAATTTTTTTCCAGCAAATATCCAGTTTTCCTTCAAAACCAGAAATAGAATTCAGAAAAAGGGATGCATATTATTACCACACATGCTATGGAAAATGTATATCCAAAATTTTAAGTCAGTTGGTTCTGAAATAAAACAACCTCAGGGAAAAAAAGTGAAGAAACATAGATATGGAGAAAATCTCAACTGAATTCTTCATAATCTCTCTATAAAGTTTTTTAGTGGTGCTGTGATAGGGCTGTTTTGGGACATAAAGCATGTTTCTGCCCTCTTCAGTTATTTTTCTATTATTAGATGAGGTCAAAGTGTCTAAAAATAACAAAATCCAAATTTTGATATTTTAGTCCCAAAACCTCATTTTCAGGACCGGCAACCCCCTTAAGATATTGATTTATACTATAATGAAGGACTTACTCGGGCATTGTTTATCACTGTGGCCGACTCATCAGAGAATGTGTTAAAAAGATATCATATCTTCAATTCATATTTCATACAAAAGCTTGTATATAAACTGAATTAATAAAATGGTCCTTATAACAGATTATGTCCAATGACAAATACCTTCCTATAAATATCCAATGGCAGGTGACAGTTGTATTTGATTTTCAGCTCTTTTAGACCACAAAGTACTCGTACCAGTGTCCGCAGTGGGGTCAAAGCCATTTCACAATTCATTTTGATCTGGCAAATCAGTAAACTTAAAATCTTTATGACAGCAAACATGAAAAAAATAAATAAATAAAAAAAACAAGAAGTCACTTGTGATAATGAAATGTTTTGAAAATGTAGGAAACAATGAAATATAATGCATGTTAATGTATTTGGACCAACATATATATACAGTCTTCCACTTCCAACTTTTAGGTGATTCATGTCCTAACTGAAAATTTTCAAACCACCGGTTTGCATTTGTTTCACAACTTAGAGACCACTGTTCCCCACTTTAACATATAAATTTATTCCAAGAACAAGATTTTCTCACTAAGTGCAAGAAACACATCACAACAAAATGTAAAAAATTCACATAAACAAAAAAAACTAGAAAAGGTCTCCAAATTCCCTCACAGAACCATAGAATACTTATTTGAATAACACAAGCGATTTCATCCAAAGAATGTTCTCAGCCAACTTTGCTACATTTTTTTTTTTTTTTTAAAACTTTTCATGCCACACAAATGGTTTAAATGATAAGAGTCAATGTTTGAATCATGATCCAAGGAATGAGAAAGATTACAATTTACCCGCTTGTTTTTCCAGTAACTTAATAGTTCTGTGGTTTCTTGGATAGGGAACAACAATGTCTAGCCTTCTCAGATAAGGATCAATCTATTTCAGAGGTCCTCTTTGCACATTACATAATGTTAAAGAATGAGTGGCAGTTATAACAATTGGATGAAGAGTAGGTGAAAAAGCTGCCACTCAGGTAAAATCTACAAATTCCAAATTTCAACTATAAAAATTCTTCTTACCAAACTGGGCACACACTTTATGGTGAGATAATTCTCCTTTTTCAGTATTCAAGGCTACAAAAAAAGATACCAGTTTTGACCTACTTTAATAGCTTTGATGTTGCTGTCGATGATGTCCTCTACATCACACTGCACAGCCACAGACAGCTTCTTCAGTAAGGTCTCACACACCTGAATGGCCTGGTCTGGCCAAGCTTCCTAAGAATAATGACAACAATAAAGCAAATATTAACATAAAAATTCTTGAGTGGAAGAGCTCCCTGTCTGTATGCAATAGTACAATACATGTACAGCATTTACTCAATACAATAACATAAAGAAATTCCCTCAGTTTGAAGAAGTAAAGCATTCACATATCAGCGCTGTTAAGTCTATAATCAATATAAATATGTTAAATCCTCTCCAGTATGTGGCATAAATCTGAGACCACATTCTTTGCTCATGATCCTGAGAACTATATGGAATCAAAAGAAATATACTGGACTCCACATTTCTTAAAATAGAAGCTTTCATGTGGTCTGTTATATTGATGTGATTTTATCTATTTTACCCACTTTTGCTTGAAAATTACTCTGCAAATTCTAGGTTCAAATGAATCCACCAAGATCATATTTTCTGGCTTTGATGTTTCTTGCACAAAGACTGGTACACAGACAAACTTCCAATCACTTTTTTTCCTCCTCTTGTTTAAAAAAATGCTCGCACAGAGTTGTGCGTTGTTCTTGTGACGTGGATGACATGATATGGATATATATATATTTTTTTTTCTACCTTATCATGGGATTCCATAATGCTGATCTGGTCCTTAATCCACTCAATCATGTCATTCTGGAACAGAAGTCATGAAAAAGTGCTTGAAATGCTCACAGTCCATGCGACCAAGGCCTACGTTCATGACAAGTGATAATCAATGATAGAGATGCTACATAAGTTCATTTTACTAATTAATGACTACTGCTTTTCATGCACACATAAACATATTCACTCCAGTGAGTTACAGATAGGTGTGGACAACTACAAGCCCAAAAATAAAGCATGAGCCTGTTTCAGTCCAGATATCCAGTACTAGCATTCACAAATATGTCATAAACATTAATCATGATGAGGCACTCACTGTGGTTCTAACTGCTGAAGAAATGTGGCAGAAAGTGAAATACGCTTTCAAATTTTTGTCACAGTCAGAAGTTGCTTAACCAGGTATTATTAGTTATGGAGTGAATCAGCCAATACAACCAAACAAGATTATTTCTTCAATCAGGTGACAGAAAAGAGACAGGAAAACGTTTGCGACCATTAAATACAGGGATAGTACCACAGGACACAGCAAAACCCACTTGTCGATGCATGGCAAATCATGTACCCCATCTTGCCAAATTATTAGACTTATCAACTGAGTGTTGCATGATTTTTTTTGCATGTGTGTTTTATTAATACATTTGAACATAAAATGCATTTGGTATATTTACATTAATGTGTGCTTATATATGAGCCAAAAAATTACTCCTACTGACCAAAGCCCCTGGATCGGTTGTGATAAAACAAGGCACGACAGCATCACACAGCCAATCTACCACCATCTTACATGGCACATGGTTTGGAATTCTCTGTAACAGTTGCTGAATCAAGCCTGGCTTCAGACGTTTCTGGAGTTCATTCTAGGAGTGGTCAAATACAATAAATATAATGAACAAACAAACAAAGAAAGAATTCTCTCCCCCTGTGAATGATTCAAAGAAAACTGACTGGTCAACACAACAAGGAATTATCCAGAATTGCCTTAATGTACGATGTTTTGATCATTGCAAGGGAAAGCAGCAAGCAAAGTTAAATCTGGGAGGATAGCTGATGTTGGTGCTTATAATTTTACTTGTGTTGTCTCTCTGAAACTGTTATGAATGAGTATGTCCAATACTAATGTTATGGCAAGAAGAATTTAACAAATGAAAAAAAATGCCTTGCTATAGGGTGACATACCTGGAAGCACCGCCACAAAGTAAAAGCCTTCTCAGCATCGATCATCAACAACTGGCAGCACATGGTTAGAGGTGACTCGTGCTGGAAAATTTCCCAGTCCATCTGGCTATAAAAATGGGAAAAAGGTAAACAAAGTTCAAAAAGTTTATAGTTAACTGACATAAATACAACATCAATCTACCACACTCAAATTTTTTCAAATCTTTTTTTTTCTAAATGTACGCCCGACTTAAAGCACTGGGCTACTATGGCATATTACAAAATTCATAGACAACTGTTTTAACAGTTTTCAGACAAAACACAACTGTGATCTACCGTCTACGAGTTGTTGATTTCAAAGTTGTTAGTTCAATATAGGTTCTATTGAACATCAAAGTTAAGATTTCCCACATATATTCTAAGGTGACTGACATTATATCTAGCAAAGAGGGAATCTGGAGGGAAAAAAAAATCCATAAACAGGAATGGGTTGATGTGCAAACAAATTATAATAGACAGAATGGCAACCAACCAACATATGAAAACATTACAACACTGTTTCTATCTCAAATTTTTTTTCTTTTAAACACCAGGATACAGTCAGTCATACTGACTTATACAACAAGGTTTTCATATGACAGCCAGAACAACTGAAATAAGATGAAAGAGGATAAAGGACATACACACACTCACACACATAATTTATACACAGGTTAGTTCATTCCGAACTGCAGAAGAATAACAAAAAAAAAAAAAAAAAATAGAGCATTAACAGTTGCAAGAGACAAATCAGAGAGGTGACTTAATACTTATATACTAACTTGTAGTTTTCTTCCCCATACACCAGTCTGTAAGACTCGAGGCGATGTTCTATTTCTTGTAGCTGCAGAGGGCAAACAAAGCAACAAATTAAATAAGAAGTGCATGATTAAAATAGAAAAAGTAAAATCCGCCACTTAAATACCCTAGGAATGTTCTCCCATTCTACATGACAAGAATGAGAGATCCTGCAAGCAAATTGACTGCTTCAGAGGCTCAACAATCGTTATGTTGAGAATCTGTGATACTAGCACTGTGTTGGCCATTTTGCACCAATGTCTAGGAACACGTTTATTTGAGGCTAACAAGAAACTATCATTAACTCCGATACCTGGAAAAATACAGCCTTCACATTAAGAATAACCACTCTTTCACTCTAGAAAGCCCACTGACCTCCGTCAAAGCCTGCTGTACAGCCCTCTCTCCTGATCTGTTTTTCAAAAGCTGAAATGGTAAAAGATTTAATCACATGTAAGTCACAAAAACACCAACAACTCTGAACAAAACAACAAAAAAAATAGTAAATAATCTAATGAACTAATTTCAAATTTAAACAAAGTTCAGTGATTTTCACCCTCAATCTGATGACGATCAAATCCAGTATTCAGTGACAAAAGCATGTAAACAAAAAAAACAAAAACAAACCATGGGTGAAGAATGAGATGTCACATTTTATATCTCACAACATCTGAAGTTTGGTACTGAAGATAAAGAGGAATAGACTCAAACCTGTTGCTTGCAGAGTTGGAGATGCTTATATGTCTCACTGAAGGTATCCTTGGCCTCTTTCATTCTGGTTTGTATGATCACCGGATCAAGCTGGAGAATGAAGTAGGGTCAACACACTGTTCAAATTTTGGACGTTCAACTGGAACACATCTTACACAAGCTGCATGTCTACTTATATTTATCTTTTGATACATTCGTTTTACAAACTGATTATCCATTTAATACACATTCTTTGAGATGCCGTCTATAACTCGTAGATGTAATCAACTATGCTAAGCACAATACAGCTGCAATCGTGCTGATGCACTGATAAATCCCACCACAAACAAACTAACATATTAGCTTACATTAAGATGATCGACATCATCAGTACATCAAATCTGCCATGAAATTATATCTTTTATCTAGATCACTGTGACAATAATGAGTAAACTTTAGTGAGAACTTTGTGATGTGATAGTTGCTGTCACATGCCATGTCATACATATGCAGGTATTTCAATAAGTGTTGATGACACAGCATCTTTCGTCTATAGATTGTCTCTTTTTTTTATATATCTATATATAATGCTGCCAAACCTCTGCTCTGCTCTGATGAAGAGAATAAAAACTGGTCCATACAATTTACAATGTCTCAGAATTGAGAAACTCTACTTACAAAGTGGAACAAGTCAGACTTTTAAGAGGCTTTAACTCACTGAGCCCTAACCCCAACTATATCCGTATTCCCCGGCAACTGTTGAATCGTAACCCCAACTATATCGGTATGGGACTCCCTTACTTCTAGATTCTGACGTCAATTTTTCCATTGGTCAATTTTTAGCTATAAACATTTAGTAGCCAATCAGACGTGATTAAACATAACACACTTGGAGGAAACTACTAAACTTTTTAGGCTAGGAAATCCTGACCTGTGGCCTAATTCAGTGTTTGTGTTGTTTTAGTCTTCCACATGGCGTCTTTCGACTCCCGATGTATTGACTGACAACTGATTCCGACGTAGAGCCCGATTCAACTGATGAAAGTGATGTAGAAGGCCTTCCTGATAGGAACATTTGCTAGATTGCTGCATATTTACGGAAATGTATGCATCGCATGCTTGTATCACTGCAACACCAACATGACGAAACTAGATCTAGATCTAGTATGGCCTGAAGGCTTCATCCCCGTGCGATACCTTCCTCGTATCACAAGTGCAATACAAGCCTAATTCAATATTTATTTAGTGATCTAATCTATTTATCATTTTGTTTTTGATACAGCAATCACATTTTTTCAAACATCTTTCTCACTGACGCTGAAAAACAGCGATGACATTTTGTGTAGAAAGCTCCGTGTGCTGCCCTATGTTTGAACTGTATCGTATCAAAGCTGACTAACTGGTACATGCATAATCATGTATTTGGATTATGTGTTTGAATATATTTCATTTGACAGTTTGGATTATATTTACTCAGTTTGGTAAGTAGTATCTTGTGCTTTTAGCGTGATTTATTGGTATTCCTGCGAATGCCGTAAAGTTGTTCTTTTCCTCCAAATTTTCCCATTTTCTTTTTTCTAGATCTTTCAAACCAATTGAATTTTGTAAAAACAGTTTCATAAATGAAAAGAACAATATACTATCTATTCATCAAGTTTGATAACAAATGATACATATTTACTATTTTTTTGTTGTTTTTGAAAAATGGTATCAATCGTTAGGCACCAGCAGCAGCCGGTGAACTAAGGCTTAGGGCTCAGTGAGTTAATGATTAGTGAAAAGTTAATTGAAAGCATGATAAGCATAGTATGTTTAATTTACAACACTGAAAATGAGTAAATCCAGGTTTTTCTAAAATTTCATTAATTTCCAAGCTTAGCCCTAATCTCATAAACGCATACTATGCAATTCTAATATTGTTAAAGTGGAGAAAAAAAAACAAAACATAACATACATTGTATGTGAGCCCATGCTGTTTGGCAAATTGTTCTGCTTCCGCAAACCTCCTCTTAGCAATAAGTCTCTGCAAGCTGTAACAAACAAGTCCATTCTCATATGCACATTGCAACATCACTACATTTAAGAAACAAAATTACATTGTGCATACAAAAATGCTTACGCAAAGAAAATTGTAAGTCAAATGAAGAGTGCTTTTGCAAAGGGAGTGCAAGAACTGTCACATGAGCTGCATTTTTTCAGAGAGATGACATATATTGCTATTTAGATCAAGTAAACAAACAAACATCTTTCAGTTGACTGAGCAATCCCATAAATATAAAATCCACATTTTGTGGGTTTTTCTTTTTTTTCGCCTTGTTTCATTTTTTTACAAAGACATGTAGTCATGTGTCTTCAACAAAATTTCAAACACAAGTGCTAATGACAAATAACAATAGATTTCAAAACTCATTGCATTTCTATTCATTGTTAGATAAAAGATTTGATTAGGGACTGCTGTAAGCACAGTCTCACACAGAAATTATTTAACTCTGCATTATATGTTTCACAACCACACACTTTATGGAAATAGTGATGTCAAAGAGTCACAAACTAACTAACCATCATTTCATAGAAATGTCTTGAATTGCAAGACATAGACTATCATCCTACAACTAACTTCACATATTAAAATAAACAAAGAATCATAAAAAGAAAACATTAGCATTCTTTATCATCATGTGATGCAAAATCATACAATGATGACCCTTCACAGCTTGCTTTCTCTTTGAATGCTATGACGGTAACATTCTCTTTAATATACACCCAAATTGTAAATTCATCTAACATCATTCTATGCTCTCCACTCTTCCCAACCAAGCTCTTATGGCTCTTTTTCTCATAACAAGGTCTGCCGAAAATGTTAGGTGTTGTACTCGAACTCCTCTACACATGAACTAGTCCATGCAAACTAAAATAGATATTGTACTTCAAAGCATATTTACTACCTTCAGCTGACTAGAATGATGAAGATCCTTACCGTTTTTGGGGACTGGTTTCAGCATAGCATCTTAAGAACACTGTGGTTTCACTTTCTATACCACTAGAAATACACAACCAAATAAATAAGACTTAGAGAAGTTTACAGGATTGAATAAAATCCATGAAGCAATATCTTGACTTTATACTTCTGTGCAGGACATTTCGGTTCTTCTCTTGACAGTATAAAGAATATGGCTTGTTGGTCTTCATTCTTGAAAAATTTACAGCATTAACTCACTCAGGACCAACCACAAGATATCTCATGTTGGGCCTACAATGCTGTCGGACCAAGCACAAGATATCTTGTGGTGCGAAAAAAATAGATCTCAAGATTTGTTCAATATTATTGAAATATCAATATAGTTACACCCCTTTTCCAAACCGTGAAAGTACCATACATATGCGAAAGAGGGTATTTGAAGTAACAGTCTATTCAATAAGTCTTGACCACAAAGAAAATCATCAAAGTAAATTATGGAGTAATTTCAGACACTGGAGTTGGAAGTGGAAGAAGATAATTCTGATAACCATTTCTTGGATTCAGGTGAGAAGTTTGTAGACTGAGTGTTATAATATCACAAGTAGCTTTAGCTCTAGATCTAGATATTAAAAGTAGGAAAACTTAGCTTGTCATGGGACAGAGAAAATGTTGAAATGCTGTAAAAAAACATCTATTTCAAAAATTAATGTAAAAACATGTAAAATGAGGACAGAGAAAAAAAAAATTTAGATATCATAGGTTTTAGTGAATCTTAAACAGTAATTACGGAGAACTTTATATTTCTAATGCAAGAGAACCACTTCTAGGGGGTTGAAAGACATATGTAGACCGTATTTCTAATGGATTTTAGAAGATAGAATTTTTACTTTTTGAAAACACCCCAAAACCACTGGTCCTGAGGGTTTGTGCCTACAGTCTGAGTCTGGTCTCAGGTGAGTTAATAAGCATATTCCCATCTATATTTTCATGAAAGTCAATTTAAAAAAAAAATGTAGCATGAAAGCATAAGATAATGATTTTCACTGATGAATCATAGATCTCACACCAACCAACCACTTCAAAATATATGCCATGCTTATTTCAATATAAACAGAGATAAAATTTTCTCGTCTGATTTCAGATGAAGATGTATAGTTCTTAACAGTTCTATTCTCTTGACAGAAAAAAGAGTTCTGACTTTCCAAATAAAAAATAATAAACAAATAAAATAAAAATTAAAAAATACATGTACTATTCAAAAAACTTATGCCAAGTTTGCATAACCATAGAGACTGACCAGCAAAATTTCTTGGCTAACAACAAGTGTGGATTAACAACTGCATCAATCATTTGATTAAACACAGAGGCATGAGGGACAACTAGCTGTCAGTTCTTCTACCTTCCCGACAACCAGAGGCAGGCGATGACAAGACATGGTGTCATAAAATATATACTCCGTAATCACGTAATCCTTTCACTGCCAGACAAACGTATGCTCCTGTGCCAGGCCTCTTATTTGCCTATGGCGCTAGTCCTAGACTTTCCTGTTTGTTTCATGACTAAAGAGTTTCAAACCACATTTTTTTTTTAATCTAAATTGTTTTCATCTTCTGGCTCACTAAATCTAATCTGAGTTGATGGTTGCTAAAAAAAAAAAATAAAATAAAACAAAACCATCCCATTACTATCTAGATCTAAATATTGATCTTGTTCAATACCTGCCACTCATCATACATTAAAGAATTTCACCTTTCCCATCTCATAACTAAAAACTTCTAACCAATGTGAGCACAATGTCCTTTAGTGTCTGTAATACTGCTCAGCAAAGGCCAACCTCTGAAGCTGACATTGTGAAAAAATCATAATCACCGTAAAGGAGCTAAATGATAAAATTCACTATTAACTCACTGACTGCTCACGGCTGTTTCCTAGCCAGAACTTAGTTTTGCCCGAGTCATCCCAGGTAGAGGTGTCAGATTACGCCATTAACCTGGTGTGGGTCTGACCGTATCTGGTGTGCATCAGACCGTAACTAACTGCTGTCTGGACCAATTTTAGTTGCTGAAATTCTCATTTTTGCTTAACTTTACACCCTCATATCTTGGAAACTACCAAACATAGAAAACTCAACAAACACT
>JBCEWB010118929.1:0-11565 GCA_039654565.1 Peronia peronii
AACAACAACAACAACATCAACAACAACAACAACAACATCAACAACAACAACAACAACAACATCAACAACAACAACAACAAAAGGAACAAACAAATTGTCCATATCTATTGTATTAAAATCTCGTCATTTCTGAACGAATGTCCTTTTATATGTCCAGTCGTAACATTTTTAAACAAATATCGTATCTTTTTTTTCTTTCATCTGAAACCCAAGTTTGTATAGTCTTCTCTTCTTGAAGTGATAACAAAATGGCAATAATACTATCTCTATTAGTAGATGTCTAAAAGCCAGAAATTTTACCTACCGGTATATATACATAGCCAGGGGTATAAGAACACTGGGAATATCTTACCTTGACTACTGTATACAAAACGATATCAACAGTGTATCGGCCGAATAAAAGATCCACACACCATCTTGAATTTAGTTAACAATATTACATGTCAACAAAGAAAGCCAATTGTCAAATAAGAAAATTGACTGCCGTCACAGGGCCTTGGTTAAGAAATACTGCAAAGTCACTTGTCAATACTCGGGAAACTCCTAAGTCAAAGACGAAAAACCAGGTACAATCATCGCAAATGGCATTAAATTCACCACAGTCCTGAAGTCAAACTCGCTGGTAACTAAACGGTCCAAGATTCGAAATGTGTACAACGCCTGAATATTTATTTTATATCTTATCATTCAGTACAGGGAAATCCAGAATTCTGTTACCACCATTATCTGACGTGAGAATAGCGCGAGCTGGACTGCACGCGGCAGGCGCGTTCTACAACCTTACCAAGCCAACCAGTGATTGATAAGTCGCCGTGGCGCGCTATGCAGTCCCTCACATAAACGCAAATAGAAAAGGGTGTGCGTGATGCCGTCTCCGGCGCTCACACACAGACAGGTAGTATAAAGTCTGTGTATAAAGTCTAAGAATGAATAATAAGTGCAACTGTAGACTGGAACAGCCGGGAGGAAAAGTATGCGATCCGACTATGATGATGAGGTAACTGTAAGAGCAGGTAACAGCAGTTTATTGTTACGATTATGTAAGACGGCCGTGCCCTTTCTTGTGGTACATGATGTGTGGCGGTACTGTTGCCTGTGAGCTGTAACTGTGCATTAGCTTGTGAGAGACAGCTCATTTAGTTATTGATCTTTTTATTTACTTATTTATCATTTACTTCTATATTAATCTCTTCATTTATTCATGAATCTGTATCCCTCTTTTATCTATTAATTTATCAATACAGGACATTTTTTATACTACTTGAATTATTTAAGTTGATTCGTCCTGAGCCGACGCGTCCACTAACATTTGTTATCACTTGTACACCAGGCTAAAACGTGATATCACATCATAGTCTGCAACTGACAAAACCAAGTCGCGTCAACTGAGTCAGTAACAGGACAGCCTGATGACCTAATAAGTCATGTTTATTGCCCATTTTACAACACAGAATCATAGCCATAATTAGATTAAATTATGCTTCATGTGCATAGCTATGCCAGTGGGTGATTGTATGTGTGGGTAGGGGAGGTGGGGAAGGGGGGGGGGGGGGGGGAGAGAATCCGAAAGTAAGACATTGAGAAGCTCTCTCTCTCTCTCTCTTTTTGTCTCTCTCTTTCTTACTCTCTAACACACTCACAATTAATACACACAACACATACTAGTCATACACACATGTGTATAATAATCGACACAACTCGTTGTCAAGAAAAGGTTAATTACCCATAAAAGTACAGAGATCTATATGTTTGCAGAAAGAAGCGCATGGCACGAGCACTCACAGTGTGAATCGATCCCCTAGTATGTGGGCCATATTATGTTAGTATTAGGGTCTGGCCTTGCGTAAATAGTGCCCTCGTATGTGCAAGATCTAGTTGTGAACCCACCTACACAGGTTATGTAACACGATTTCTAGGGCAGCCGCTATAATTTAATAATTTGGTCGTTTTCCAGCACAGATCTAGTGTTGCGCCATTTAAAACAACAAAACTGATTAAAAACAACAACAACAACAAAAAAAAAACAATGCAAAAACGTCTTTCAACTATTTACAGCTTCAAATTTCTTGTCAGTGGAGAGGAGCACAGTCAGCCCACCCCTCGTTTGTCGCTTGTCTGGCTGACTCGTGCACGCAGGAAAATCACGCAGTCAGGCGAGACAAGTCACTGACTGACCGAAACTGCCTCATCTGCACACGAGTCAGCTAGCAAACTACATAATTAGTTAATTAATTACTTAGGTTATAAATTAGCTAATTGTGCAGTTGGTCAATCAGTCAGTCGATCAATCAGTCAGTTAGTCAGTTAGTCAGTCAGCCAATCAGTCATTCATTAAGTCAATTAATCAGCCAATCTGCATCATGAGTCAGTCAGTCAATTTGTTAATTAGTTAGTTTTTAGTTAGTTAGTTGGTTAATCCATAGGTCAGTTGATCTATCAGTTAGTGAAAGAGTTATTTCGTTCGTTCGTTCGTTAGTCATTTTGTTTATTTGTTTGACAGTTAATTTGTTTATTTTTTAACCACTTTTAAAAAAGTCAGTGAGGTTGAACAATACGTTACTAGTTGAACTTTTGATTATTTATTTACTTAAATTTACCTGACTATTCAAGTTCAGATGAGTGGGTGGATAAAGGACAGAAAGTGGAATGAGCAGAGACAATTGGGCAGAGGCGGAGGCCATTTTGTTCCCTGTTCCTTGTTTCTCTCTGACCTTTATGGACGAAGAGGGAAAAGAGATACAGATCTACACTATCACACACACTATCACACACAGTATCACACACACTATCACACACACTATCACACACACTATCGCACACACTATCGCACACACTATCACACACACTATCGCACACACTATCGCACACACTATCGCACACACTATCACACACATTATCACACACCCACACACTATCGCACACGCAGGGAGGGTCACCAGCTTCTGTTTCCAAGTGTGATTTATATGGAGAGAGTCACGAAATCATCTCGTTATTGACATTGCTCATTTCTTTGGAGGAAATCGAAAACTTGGCATCAAAAAATAATGAACAATGTTGTCTTAAGCCAGTAACAATAAATAATAATAATTTTCACCTGAGAAAAAGAAGGGGGTGGGGGAGGTGGGGAGGGGGAAAATTCACATTAATGAAACAACATACACAAGCACACAGAGCAAGGGGGACAGAGAGAGAGAGAGAAAGAGAAAGAGAGAGGGAAAATGAGGTAAAAAGATGATGTGACAAGAAATAGGATGAGGAAAGGTTAGATGAGGGAACGTAAAACCAAAACGGAGAGAAGATGATTAAACCGGAGAGAGAAAATGCATTTGAAGAACACACAGAGAGAGAGAGAGAGAGAGAGAGAGAGAAGAAAGGATGTAAAAGGACCTGGAAAGTGAATGGAGATGAAAGGTGGGGGGGGGGGGGAGGGTTAAACGGGAGAGAGAAAAAAATGCACAGTAGATTTAATGATGAAGCAGCGAGTTTACAGTGAACGTCAGATTCCAGCAAAGTGAGTCGATCTATTTGCACTGACATGATGATACATCTGGACTGGTTTGGTGCTCCATGTCAATCATTTTCAGCTTGAAAGATCACACAAGTGAAAACTATTCTAGTGCTACCTGCGAAAGACGAAGGAAACAAAACGTGTTCCAGATTCATGGATTGACATCGTTTCCCTGTGTGTTTGTCCATTTGTCCTGCGACCAACATACTTATTCCATTGTCGTCAAATATCCCGTACAATTTTTGCAGATTGACTGCAGGAATTTCCATGGACTGTCTAATTAATCTTTTGCAAAATTTACATGATTGATGTCTCGTGCTAAGTTGTTCCCTATAGCTGTGCTCAGCGTTATCTATATTCTATACCCTTTACTTTCAGCGTGTGTGGCCCTCCGCCTCTCTCCGTGCTCTTGTGAGCATAACATAACAACGTTGGCCTTGATAAGCTTGATTGTCAAAACAAATATGACGAGCTAATGGCCGGTTCGATCCGTTAAGATTATGTTGTCACAAAGCCATAATAGCGCCGGGCATGCGCGATGATAATGTTTTTTATACTTTAAGTCGATAAATCGATGAAATGAATGGTGTTGTTTACAAATCCATATTTCCTTTGCTCTCTGCCGACAAATAATTGCATCATGCAATTATTTCTTTCATCATATTGTTTCAATCTCATGGTGCTGATTTCGTTTTACCAATCGTCGTCCCAGAGTTAAATTGTCCTATGTACAACATAAAACTGTTATAGTTAGACCAGTTGATTTCTGGGGCGACGAAATGTTATAGGAAATAAACATAATTATGTGTCAATGTAGACTTATACAACATGATATAACATTATAATGTCGAGGCACTTATTTTTTAATCAGTCAGCTGTAGAACGATGAGAGATTATCTTATGATATAACATGGCTTACATGAACGTGAATGTCATGAGGTAATCCCTAAGAATGTGGCCTTTGTCACAGACTTGAATCGAACCATCGGCTAGTTAGAATAGAAATTAGTATAGAAGCTGTTTGTTTTTTGAGGCTTTTGGGGGGTGGGGGGAGGGGAGGGGGGGGGAGGGAGTCTTTATTATTTTTTTTTCGCTATAATGTGGCCTCCTTATGTACACTCATTCTAAGGCCGGGCAGGCATTGGGGAAGGTATCAAATATGTAAAACCAGGCCAGTGCATTACGCCATTTCTAAGAATGCTGAAGTCCGCATGTCGAATGCTCTCAAATATCACGTCAGTGGAGAGCTCGCTGCTCACCAGAACACACACCTGGATGACCTTTTGGCTGAAAGCGAGCAGTAATGTCAGCCCAGAGAACGTTGAAAAGCAGTTATGGCCCATCTAAGTCTTTCACCAGCTTCGCACGGGCCTTACAAATAATTCGAGAATGTGTTAGCGAATACGACTACATTCAACCATATTTTTTGTTCAGTCAGGCCCATCACTTCCCCTTGCTAAGTCCATGTAATATAAAGATCCAAGAATGGAACTTCTAGTTTTGTGTCTTTTATTGGACAACTGAACAATTAGGAAAAGATCGAGAAATGCAGATTATAATCTGTTGTCTCTCTCTCTCTCTCTCTCTCTCGCTGTGTGTGTTACGATGATAAAACCAAATGTTTGTTGTTGTTTTTGTTGATTTCTCATCCTTCAAATTATAGGAGGCAAAAGTGATGTTTTTCTTTCTTTTCCATGCGCCCTTTAGACTCTCGTGTGTCCAGCCAAGGAAAGTCATGGAACTGATTGAACAAAAAAATGAAGAAATTTATTTACGCTAACTTGCCGCAGATATCGTCTATACCACGTCATCTCTCACCAACCATGAAACAAATTGATTCCATACTTTGATTCTCTAGTTTGTAAACAGCCTTCTATAGACTAATACTCCTAATGAACAGTTCTCTGCGATTCCCCTTGTTCTGGCATTACTCATGAAGTTTGCATAATTTTCAGATTCATTGGGCAGATGGTAAGTTTTTATCTAAATTTACTTCCATCACGTAAATACAAAATGTCCTTTCTTACATCAGGTCTAAACATGACTTTTCCCAGATATAACTGAAACAAATATTAGAATTACCGAGGCCCACACGTTGAGTCTACACAAACACACACACACATTCCACACACACATTCCACACACACATACACACACATACACATACATATAGACACATACACACACATACACACGCACACACATACATACACACACACGCGCGCACGCACACGCACACACACACATATACACACATATACACACACATATATACACACACACACAAAATACGGCATTCTAAAAGGTGCGATAGGTCGGACTGGTTCTATCTTTATCTCTGCATACCTTCACTATGCCTGCAGAGAGTCAGAATGACTGTAGATAAGGTGGGCAAGGCCTGGCTTAATAAAACATGCACAACATGTCCAGATTAACGATGTGATGAAAGAAAAGAAATGGTATAAATTGTTTGTCGATTGGGAGCACAAGAAATATTGCCTTACAAATAATTCCATTCGTCTCACTGAGTTATTGACCTACACTTTAAACACAATTATCATCATGTCTGCTCTGAGCTAACTTTAGAACGGTGTAATCTAAATGGATCGAAAAATCCATCAGTTCACTAAATTTGGTTTGACAGTCAAACGTTCTTATCAATCACAGTCACTTTATAATCAGACAAATTCAAGAAAGTCTACCTCCCGTTGTGAAATCACGGGTAAAGAATATCGATAACGTGAAGAGAGTCACATACAGATAAACTTTACCACAAGAATTTTTTAATGACTTTCCTACAAGGGTTCACAGTACGGACAAATAACTGCAGGCAATCGAACCCAGAAAATAATGAGCAGTTTGAAATGAAGCTACTCCTGTGATCCGGACCTTCCCTTGCTGGGACTGAAAGTTATAATTATGATACCCAGCCCTGTGGCGTCGCGTATGACACCTAATGCTACAGGTTATGCTCACTTGCTGATGCTGTTCTTCTGTCTGGGCTGGCTGTTCAGTCTGTCACAAACGTTAATCCAAATTGGTTCGACACTCTTATTTTCTGTGGTGAAAACGGTATTTTTGTTAATAAAAACAACAATGACAATCCCCAATAGATAAAAGGTTTTCTCTATGTACGAGCGTACATCCTTTAGTGACGAAAACAATTGAACATCTGCATGCGCTTAACCCTTACAGATACAGAGTCTTTCTTTCATATAGTTTTCTTGCCGCACATACACTAAGACCGGCAATCTGGTTGTTTTTCTTTTTTTGTTGTTGTTTTTAATTTTTGTTTTTAACAAATGAGAAGGAAAGAATATACCTGCTTCCATTACGGGATCTTTCCTATAAACACTTGAGACATAGAAATATTTGTCACAATAATGTGCGTATATAAAATCATATTGCCATACAGTTTCATCCTAAGAGGTTTCGTCAGTCCACGTTAAGCTGACTATAAACCACGAAAGGACGCAATGTCGTTAATTGACACCGCTCTTTGAAGTGAGTCTTTCCCAGTCGTCTGAGACAGACGTATTGGTGACTTTGATAGTGATGCTGCAATCTTAGTTTGTGGTAGTTAATGACAGAGGTGAGATGGAACTTGTAATGAAGGAGACGGAAGTGTGAAGGGCAATGATAGTGATGATGATGAAGAGGAGAAGAAGGAGGAACAGGAGTAGTAGTTGTCTCTGACGATTTCTCATTAAATCAATTAAATCGTTCCTTAGATCTCTTTGGCGCTGAATCAATTACGAAAACTAAAATATATTATATAATTTCTTCATCTCAGCCCAATTATATGCTATGGAAAAACCAAATAACTTTTGTGTATGTTTGTGTGTGTGTGTGCGTGTGCGTGTGTGTGTGTGTGTACGTGTGTGTGTGTGTGTGCGGATGTGTGTGTATGTGTGTGGATGACACCGAAGGTTGCCGGATGTTTGTGCTCTTATCATTAAATGGTCACTTGAAGTGAATAAGGCGATTGAAAAGGTAAAGGGAGGCATTACTAATCTTATGAAGTGAAATGTTCCACGAACATTTGCAAGCAGTACAAAGTGCAGCAGAAAGTGAAAAGATGAATGACTTGTAATCCGCCTTGTTACAATAGATCGCTGACATCGTGTAGCTCACAGTGAAAGAATAATAAACAAAAAATGCAGAAGTTATTTTCACTTCCTTGTCTTATCAACTTTTTTCCTTATGACATTTGGTGTCAATCAAAGACAACATTAAACTACGATGATATCTTTCAATGCAATGTCTTGTTTCATCAGAACTATGGGCTGAGCTAAGTTATATATTATTATGCCAGTTCTGTTGACCACTTTCGATCAAGTGAGGATATTCTCTTCTTTATGACAGAACGTCCACTCATTGCTTGCGACTTTTCCTCAGCTGCGAGCTGTTAGCTCTTGGCAGTAATCTAATGTTGACCTGGGAAATGGGGGAGGGAGAGCCTTAAGGCTGCGATTGTTAGATATGACTTAGCTTGTTCCAGTTTTCAGTGGATTATACAGGTTAGAGAATTTATTGAGAGGCACTTCAGTCAGCTTCCGCTGTGCTTCGAAACACGAGAACACGGGGGCCAGGCCGGCAAGGGCGAGCTCCGTCTGTCCGTATGTCAACAGTAGAGCACGATGCAGGCCGGACGAGGCCGAGAACTGGTTCCCCCAGCCCACACAGCCTCAGCTTGTAGATATAACTTAACTTGTTCCGGATTTCAATAAGTTATGCAGGTTAAAGAATATTGCCCTGTACTCGGCCGGGGGCAGCCAGTTCAGGGCCACCCATGGCACGGCCACTCAAGGATCCCAGACTCCTACTGGTTAGGTGGGTTGTGCGTCATGGGGACTGGTGTGTTCCGAAGGGCTTAGTGATGCCAGACCTCCCAACCACTAGATAGCAGAGAAATTAGGTTGGTCATAGGTGCGGCATTCTTGTTTCTACTTGTCCCCAGATCTGGAATCGTAGTAAAGCTCACTCCTGTACAAAAGCAACGCCTCATTGGGTCTGAAATCCTGGTGAGCAGCCCCACCACGAACAGCCCACCCCTCTGGCCCCGGCTCGAGCGCCACTGTGTGCCGCAACAGATGTTATCCTATCTCTGTTGGCGGTTTCGTGCATTCTTCAGCGGCGAGCTGTCGAGGTCAACACGAAACCTGCAGTCCTGCACTCTTCTTTCCTGTCCGGACTTCATAATATTACCTACTGGTGCGAGGAAGGTCGTGCCACCTTTTTCATTTTACTCCCAGGAGGGGAAGGCACGGCAGTCAGCTTCCACTGTGCTTCGAACACGAGAACCAGGGGGCCATGCCAGCAAGGGCGAGCTCCGTCTGTCCGTATGTCAACAGTAGAGCACGATCCAGGCCAGACGAGGCCGAGAACGGGTTCCCCCGGCCCACACAGCCTCAGCTTATAAGCTGCCACAGTGGGTAGGTGCAATGTCGTTGCCTTCCCCAAACCTAGTAGCACGGGGGGTCACCGTCAATAACCTCAGACGGTCGAGGCGACCTGCTCTTGTCAGCTCATCTCGAGGCCAGCACAGGCCAGCCTCGAAACGCACAGTCACTACCACGGGAAGGTAAGAATCAGGACTAAGCTATTGGCGGAAAACCCACCAGCTTCGGCCAATAAATGACAGCTCAGAACAGAATCCTTGCTGCCCATGCACCTCATAAGATGACTCATCGGACAACGGACGGCCCCGAGGAGCCGCCCGTTGAGTCATCGAAGCAACTCCAGTCATTGCAATATTTACATGGCCGGTTTCTAGTTTGAGAGCATAGACGGGGGCTCGTGGCGCAGTGGTTAGCCGTCGGGATCTGAATCCTACCGGGGGGACAAAAACGATTAGGGCTTGCATTTTTCAATGACTCAACTGTTTCCTGCTCTTTAGGTAGGGAAGGCTGATGTCTAGCCTTCTCGGATAACGGAGGCCCCGTGTACACGTTAGGCACATAAAAGAACCTTTGGCAGTTAAAACTTGGTTGAAGAATAGGCGGGGACTTCGCTGTCCAGCCAAATGTTTATTATAAATCTGCAACAAAACGAACAAAAGGCTTATGGACTCGAAAACTGATGAATGGATCCATATGAAGTTTGGCACAGAATTGTTGTATAAGGTTTGTCTTCCTGCTTACATAAATCCGAAAAAAAAAACGTTTTATATTTGACGTTATCGTAAAAAGACTACAATAATTGAATAGTAAACTGGCGAGGGTGTTTGATGAGGTCGAAAGTCGTATATAGAACGTAACGGTATTTGATCCGAATTGTATGTTCGATAGAATGACACATTATGTTATTGTTCTTCCGCTTCCGTTCGCACAGCATCCGAAACAACAAACACATTTTCTTTGAGCAACGCTCAGTTTAATCGTCCAAAATACCAACATCCAGATGCGCACGCTTGCCGTGCACTTTGCGTTGCAGGGCAGTAATCGCTTTGACCTATAGTATAGATACAAAAAAACTCTCTCACGAAGGGTTCTTACCAGTTCTTACTCAAAAATTCTGTTCAAAGTAATGTTTTCTGACCATTTTTAACACAAACCCAAAGCCGAGATAATTCTGCTCTTTGACTGAAAGGCTGCATATTAACTAAACACACACAGACACACAAAATACACACATACACAAAAAAACCCCAAAACATAGCCTAACTCATAATACTATAGCAAAACCAAAATTCCTCATGCTACTGTTCTAAGTTCTGTCTTTATCACCCCCCTTCCCTCCCCCTCCAAAACACCTTTTTAATGGCCATCTATCTGACCGAGTGGGCGTACCATTGTGTTGTAGATCTGTAGGTGAGAACAAACCAAGTCTGGCAAGCAGTCGTTACATTCACACTACAGGTCTATCTGCACGTCGCTCATGAGAATAATACAGGTCTATTTAACCCACACATCTGTATTATTGTACTTTTAGAGCTTCAAACTGAGGCCAATTTGTATAACTGCGGGAAAAGGTCGAGGTCAAGAATTTATTAAACAAACTTTAAACCCTATTTCAACAAAAAAACAAAACAAAACAAACAAACAAACAAACACTAAACAAAATAGGGCTGGGAATGAATTTTGCTAAAAAAAATAAAAAAATAAATGAATAAATAAAAAACTGCATAGAAAAAAATATTTATATAAATGGGCAAAGCAGTGCACACAAATACACAGATAGGGATCAAATAGCTGGGTTGCAGAGAAATGATGACAACTTAAAAAGAAAAAAAGAGTCGTGTTTGTCATTCTCGAACTTTCGGTGCAGACGACAGCATGTCAACGTGAAGATACGCAGTAGGTCACATCGCCAGATCAGTGTCAGAATCTTGACCGCATTTTTACGTTGACTGGGAGAAGTCGATGGCAGTTAAATCATAAACTCAGTCCTTACCTTATTGGTTATCTCTCTTTTGGGTTCTTCTTTCCTTCACAGTTTTGACGAAACATAATACTGATGATTATGAGTATAAAAGCATCACTGCCATCATCATGTTATACAGGTGTATATAAACTTTAAGACAGACTGTCTAAGTTAATAGAAACAAACAACGTTCTGTAGCACTTGATATGCTAAACATTGAATGACGTGATCGTCTGGCCAAATGTTGTCATCTTCTTGATTCTCCAACATCATCACATGACCATCGTCAATTTATACAAATGTCTTGATATATCTGAACAAAGACCCTCCACCGGTATAAACTAAATACATTAAAATAAAATTAAAATAAATGTGAAGAATTAACACGTTGGAAAATCAATAAACTGATTGAAGGTAAGTTTTCAGGCCCGTTTGCCTGTCTCGTCTGGGTCATTACCTTCATCATCGTCATTGTATTAGAAAACTGTCTTAAAATTTAACGAGCTATCAACTGGTAACTAAGTTCATACGTGCAAACAAGCAAAGAACAATTTGCATAGGTGATACCTTTGAAATTGAATCGACTGGTGGAGCTGGCCTAAGTTCGAATTCTTTTCATCATCAGCATCATTTTACGAAAAATATATACGACTGTCCAACCGGTAACTAATCAAACAATTAAAAAACTAAGA
>JBCEWB010118950.1:0-11564 GCA_039654565.1 Peronia peronii
CTATCTATCTATCTATCTGTCTGTCTGTCTGTCTGTCTGTCTGCCTGTCTGTCTGTCTGTCTGTCTGTCTGTCTATCCATCCATCCATCCATCCATCCATCCATCCACCCGTCTGTCTGTCTGTCTGTCTGTCTGTTCGTCTGTCTGTCTACCTACCTATATACCTGCCTGCCTACGTGGCTGTCTGCCTGCTTACCAACCTGTCTGCCCGTCGCTTTGTCAGTCTATCTGATTATTGTCCGTATATTTATCTATTTATTAACTATCCATCCATCTGTCTGTCACTCTTGCCTGCTAACTTTCCGATTATCTCAAAACATCGACCACTCATTGTCTCCCGTGTATCAAACAGTCCTGCGATTAACAACTAAAATCATTGATAAGACCAGACCTTATCACATGGGAATTTGATCACATGACCGCTATGATCGACAGATTATCTAGCCCCCCATCGCCACCTCCCCTGCTCTCTTCCCATTTCCCATAGCCCAGTCAACTTGACTGACTTTTGCGGATACCCAAATTGTTTTAACTTCCCACGTTTTGTAGTAACACGCCTGATGCGTGACGCCATTACAACAGAGCAATATTTTTTTAAGAATGAGATAACCCTCCCTATCCAAGATCTCCCCCCCCCCCCCCCCAAGGCGTCTTCATTAATGGTAACTACTCATCACAAACTTAGAATCCAATTGTTGTATGTACTGATATACTTGGAGGATAATACGGTGATGTATATTTTGCAAGATGTTATAATTTTATAAATTTATTGATGTGAGGTTCCCTATATTATTTTATTAGGTTTATTATGATCATAGTTCCCTGTATCAAGTTTGTATCTCTTTCTGGATCTGTTTCCGGAAGAAGACATTCAGAATTCTCTCGCCAATCTCCAATGTCACGATAATGATATGAAGTCTTTGTTCCAGTTTCTGTCTACCCTTCAATAAAATTATTCCTCTGCTGGTTAAGTTTCTTCACATTTTTTTGTCGTACAGCTCATCACAAATCCTGATTCATTCCGGTAATTCTTAGGAGAAATGAACGTTTTTTTTGTTTTTTTTTTCTAGGCTTTAACATTTTCAGTATCAAGAATATTTGAGTCACTCAGAAATGACCACAATGCACATATCGTGGAACTGAAATATTTTTTTTTTCAACATCTTGGACTTTCGATAGTGGAACCCAAAAATTTAGCCATCATCATTATCATTGCTATCGTCATCATCGTCATTATCCTCATCTCAAATTTAGTACATCCATTCTCCTGCTCATATTTGTTTGCCATTTTTCACAAAACTGCCAGGAAACTTCCTGCTTCAGTAGACGAACATACGGTTTTAGCGGCTGTAAACTTCATTTACTGAGCCTTCAACTTTTCAGCTGTTTTTTCTGCATAATTCCCGCAATTTTTCATGTTAATGAAAATACATTTTGTAGGAACTTGGGGCGTGAAACATTTTCCTACTTTCTTATTCTTCATGAAAATAAATTGATATCCTTGAACTATTTCTTTATCCCTTGGGACTCAAAGTGTTAAGCCACCAGAAAATCAGACTTCTCATTGTGTGTGACACTTGACAACTTGAAGTAGTAGGGCCAAAGTGTAATGTCTCATACAATTGGGAACTAGAAAGGGGAGGTAGGGGGCGAAATGTATTGAAAACTTGTCTTACATAATATCACGGCTGGCTGGCAATAGGAAACTGACTGGCTGGCATTTTACTGTTAGTTTCCAGCTTACTACTGCGTATTGCCCCACTGAGTGAGGAAATTTAGCAACTGATAAGAAAAGTGAGACGCTTTAACAGAAATTAAAGCTAGAAGTAGAGGAAGACGCCCGAGAGACGTTTATAGAAACGGTTTGCTATGTGTTAAAAGATATAGATTTCGTCTCTCTAGCACTCACTATCTCTCCTTCTCTCACTTCTTACACTTTCCTCCTCTCTCTCGCTGATTCTCTCTGTACCCCCCCCCCCGACCCCCCCCCCCCTTCAGTGCCTCCCTCGTTCTCCTTGACTCCTTTCATTCCCGGTGACTCTCTTTCTTCCTTTATCTTTCTCTTTATTTCTGCTTGTCATTCTTTCATTCCTTTCTCTCTCTTATTCTTTTCTCTGTATCTTTCCTTTCTGTCATTCTCTGTATTAAAAATCTAGCCTGCAATGCAAAGACTGCTGTAATCAAAATCTGCCGACGTCGCTGTACAGGGTGGACGTTTTGCTGGGTAACTACCGTAACTGGTCTCGTGATGAAAAATGTCACAGAAATTAATGTTTCTCATCGGTGTCACGTTTGCCTCCTTCTTTCGCCGTATCCTCCATCTGTCTATCTCTTCCCTCTTTCAACAATCCCTTCACGATCCCAACCTCAACCGACCTCTGTTTCAAACCATTACAAAATGTATTCTCTCTCTCTCCCTCTCTCCCTCCCCCCTCTCTCTCTCTTTCTGCTACACTGTCCAACTCTCCCTCCTTTTCTTGCCCTCTTTCGTTCTCTTCTTCGTTTCTTCTCCTTTCATCCTCCGCTATAGTCTTCTTTCTCTTTTTTCACTTCACTCCCCTCCTCCCTCCCTCCCCTTTTTATCTCTGTGTTCCCCTTTCTTCTCTCCTCTTTCCTCTTCCATCCGAGTTCCTTACCTTTTAGATCTATATTATTGGCGATAGTTTCTACCAAAGTGTTCACATGTCCTCACTAGGACCACCCGCCTGAATTCAAACACTGTTCTGCCTAGTGACGCAGCAATGCAAGATAGTACAGGCCGACCACTCTCAGCGATGTCTACACTAGATAGGTACCTATCAATCGCCAGTGCCCAGGCGTGGGGAGAGGGAGGGAAGACACCCTTCTAGATAAATAAAGTCGAGGAGATAGGTAGTAATGGATTTGTAATGGTCACTTTACGTACAGAGCTATGCAGTCGCTAAAGTACATTGACAAAACCTCTTTTTTATTCACAAATGAAACAGTTTGATTTTTTTCCTTATTTTGTCAAATAATAGTAGCTTTTCACAGTATTAAGTGAAAACCAGTACATCACTTCATTATTGAGGAACTTGTTTTTATATGTTGTGTATTACTTTCAACAGCCCTAGTCTTTTGCATAAATAGTATATAACAATTCCAGATGGATAAGTAGTAGACATTGGCATTGATTTGAAAGCATAATTTATAGATCCATCTGTCTTTCTTTGAGAAGAGATAAAGATAGTTATCATAAAGTTTATGTCTATTAACATTTCAAAAGATCTGGTTTTTGCCATTAAAAATTTATGAAGGTGAACGGAGGATTTATAAATCTAAGAATTTTGTGGGTACTACAGGATTGAAATAGAGCTCGTCAAACAAAATGGCGATTGTCTCGGAAAATGCGTCGGAAAATGCGTTTTGTCAAAGAAAGTTGGTCTAATGCTGATGTCTCCTTGCCCTTGCTGTGTGGGTCAGGGACAGAAGAAAGCAAAGCCGTGTAAGATGAGAAATGGACGAGCTCTTAATGCACATTCCACCGCTACTAAATGTCCAGGTCCGAGACCTTTCAAGGGTCAGACTGAATACATCAGCAGCAATGTCAACCACAACAACAACAATGACGAGGACGACAGCAGTACCACCACCAACAACAACTGGCTTGCTTGCTTGTTTGTCTTTCTTTCTTTCGTTCATTCTTTCTATCTTCAAATAAATTAATTTTATATATATTTGTTAATACCTGTACAGGTTTATTTATTAATTTATATGTCTTTGCATGTACAAATGAATTAGTTCAACATTAGAGGAGATTTTCAATCATTGATGCCCTTCCTTTTCATAGCCATCCCTCCAGCTCAATCCTGTCTTTCTTGTTCTCCTCTCTCCCATCTCTCCTCCTCCCTTTTCTCCATTTCACACTCTCAGCTCTCTCTGGAGTCACGCCTGAGCGCACTTAACAAAAGCTTCGAATGGCACACTCTGCAGGACACTGGTATTTCACAACTTGTTTTGTTCAGTGCTTTTAACAACACTATCCCTCAAGTTTTAAAACTTTAAGTTTTACTTAAAATGCCCTCCCCGCCTCCCCTTCTCTCCCCTTCTCCCTCTCCCCTCTCCCACCCTCCAACTCAACCGAAATTTTCTTTTCATGTTTACGTAATGATCTTCACCGCACTTTGGATCTGCTTGCTTCCCTCCCCCCCCCACCCCACCCCACCCCACCGATGACGATCCAAAAACCAAGGCATTTCCTTCTTTTCAAGTTCATTCATTTATCTCTTTACGGTTTCATAATCTGTAAAAATGCATTCTATACTTCCTCACACGCTCTTCGAGGGTCATGGGCTTCCGGTTCCTGGACTTACTTACAAGTCTAAACATTTCAAACAATTTGAAAGAGAAGTGAGATAGAAGAACAGCAGTAGGGAGAGAGGGAGAGAGAGGTGGGTTTGGGGGGGGAGGGGTCTATCAATGAATGAGTGGTTGGTTGTGCATTTCAAAGGTTGCAGAAGTAGGAAGCGAGAACAAACTGAACAAAGCAGAACTACCGTGGTTGGCGGTAAAAATTCTGCGACTGGTGGGAGTATTACAGTGCTCTCAACGAGCAGGTGTTTTTGCCTGAATTGCTTTCTGTTCTCAGTGGAAGGAGAACTCACAACCACTGAAAGAATTGGCTTAAGACAGACAGACAAGGTTGTTTCCTTCCTCTGTAGTAGTCTCTCTCTCTTTCTCTCTCTCTCTCTCTTTCTCTCTCTCCCTCTCATATACATACACTGCATACACTCTCAAACACACTTTCACACACACATACACACTCACACACACGCACAGATGTGTTTCCTCACTATGTGCTTACAACTTTCTTTAAATCAAAACGTATGGATTATAAGAACGCCGTACTATTGTAGTACAATGGATGACACACGGTATCAGGACACGACAGGCCAAGACTTCTCCAGCTGACTTTCAACTCTTTATCTACACATCTTTTGTCCGTTCCATCTTCTTCTTCTACTTCTCTTATTTCATCTTATATTTTGTCATACCTACAATGTTTTCTCTTCCTCGGTTTCGTTGCTTGTCATACTGCATTCATAATTATTTATTAGTCACATTCCAAAAGAAATAAAAAACGGGGCTAAATATGTGTCCTTTTAAAGAATAAAAACATTTTATTTAGCAACGAATACGAAGTTTCATGATTTTCAGCCGTTAAAGCACCGGCTGGTATATATAATGTGTCACCTCGAGAGACAGACAACCTCACGGGCAATAATAATAATAATAATAATAATAACAATAGCAATGTCATCTTTAATTAAGTACTTGTTAAAGCAAAGATATATATAATAATAAATTTCCTTGAAAATATCAGAAGGGGTGGGGGAGGGGGAGGATACTCTGAAAGTCTGCAGAACCGCTGGGTCGAAACAAGAATGTTGATTCTGGGGTTGGTCAAAAAAATAAATAAATAAATAAACACTAGACCTGGAATAAAATAGGATACAAGAATAAAAACACTATTTTTAAAATTACCATTAAAAACAGGTATGATTCAGGCTGAAAGATAAGATGAGCTACCTTGTAACAACGAAACGACAATCAAAAGTTGCCTGACGTATTTGTACAAAGTATAAAGGCTCATTGTTGGAAGGAATGGCCTTAGTGGATACTTCTATGGTGATCACTTATGGAATCAGGTTTTGGGATCCTGGTATCTGCATACGTGAATATTTGTGTATTCTATGCTATAGAGATTCGTGTAATATAATTAACAGAGCCGATAATGGTTACTGGTGCGATTTAAATAAATGCAAACGAGCATACACAGTCTGGCAAGGCTGCACCTTGACGTGCATTGGGTGTAACATCATAAAATGAATAAAAATGGTACGTTGTAGAGATAGGATAGGTTATAACTGATAGTTTGTTTCGTTTCATACCTTCGTGGAATTTACCAAACCGTGACAGCTTAGTTTGCTGGTGACAACACCCGAAATTTGTCGGCTTTGAAGGATTGGCCGTGAAAACAGATTAGCAGCAATGAAAACAGGTCCAGTGACGTTTTGACTGACATGACCTCAAGCCGTACAAACACACCTTCATCTCTTCCCCCTCACCTCTTTTTTCCCTCTTTTTTAAAAAAAAATCTCACCCTCTCTTTTTTTTTTTTTAAATCTCACCGCCAAAATCCAGAAACGAAGGAACCATAGACATAATATTATAAAATACAGAGACATAATTTGCCTTATTAAAGGAAAGATGGGAATACGGAAGAAACAAAAGAACAAAGCAACGAAACTATGAAATTTAAGGTTAGTGAATAGACTGAGTAAACTTGTGACATCATCTCGAATAGTCTGTGATCATTTTCAATGTGGCCACGTCTTGTTGCGTCCTCTGTACCCTTTGATTGTGATTGAAGTGCCTGACGATATCACTCCATTGTCCTGTCGGAATATGGCATCTAAGAGTGTAAAGGTGGAAGTCACGGATTTCCTGGCAGAAATGTCTGGACAATAAAGTTGGAACAAATACTCTTTTAATGAAATGTGGAAAATGTCTCTAGAACGAGTTGAGTGGAGACTGGTCTGTTATGGTAGTCTATACTTCGGAAAGGGAGGTGTGGCACTGGATATGGTGAGGATGAGAATGATGATAATCTTTAGGGAGGGCCAACTAGATTCGAAAATTTGGCTCAGTGATATCAACGTATTCAATTTCTACCATATCGAGTTCTACATATTGTTATTTATTTGCTTCTTTTGATGTATGTGATATATTTGTTTGCTGGTAGACAGTCTTCTTGCTTTTTAAGACATTTTAGTAAAATGATGATGATAATGATTTCTTAAAATTATTTTTTTATTTTTCCATATTTATTTATTTATTATGCATTTGTCCATTTATGTATTTTTTTCATTTTGTGGCCTTTTTATTAAATATCTAATACCGGTTGACAGTCTTCGTGTTCTTTGAAACACTTCTGCAAAATGATGATGGTGATAAGGAGGAGAAATAGTGATTTTCTTTAAAGTGTTGCGCAAATATTTCATTATAGAAATGTGGCTTGTTCAGATATTTAGGGTACTAGTATAAAGTGCTATCTCACCGAGCATCAATTAATAGGCATTATAGTACGCACAATAAGGTTCATTGCGTATTGATGAACAGTCTTAGTAGAGTTGATTCATATATCACCGATCTATATCACGTTTCACTCTTAAACCACGACCAGTCTGGCAGCCTGATCCACTTCGCAATCGACAGCATGATTGTCTTTTTCCATTGTCATATTATAATGCTTGCCTTACCATGGGTATGGCTGACACCTCTAGGTCTATCTGTCATCGACAGTCGGCGCCACCAGGTTCAATAGTGGCCGCTGCACTCCGTGACCCTGTTCTTCGCCTCCAAATGTCTCTATCTTGATTCTTTACATTCGTGCATATCCTGTTGAATAATCAGTTCGTTGTGTTCTTGATGTGTAAAATTCTAGATCTATCTTTTTGCCTTTGTGGCATCTGTTTGTCCTTGAAAAATGGTCACTTTGCTTAACAGGAATTACCCATTGTCGTTATTTAGCAGATTCAGTCTTCTGCTGCGATTTCATCGGCAACACAAAGTAATGCACTGAAAGTGCCGAAATGTAATGTCACTGAGCGTCAAGATCAGATCTGTGAGTTTAAGAATGTAAGCATAATTATGTTATGCTTACAGTTGTTGTTTTAGTGGAGAACAGTCGTAAAATGGGCAAAACAGCTCGTTATTTGAACGTGATGCAATGTAGGAAGCGGCATCTGCTATGAAAATAACGTGTGGGTTTGTGAAAACTGCGGCTCACTGACGTGTTTTTACTTTGTTAAGTCAGACTGAGTGCGCTCATGATTTAAGATAACGCTGTGCGCGTAAGACTGCGGGGAAACAACATTTCAGTTTTGTCGATGGCGTACATTATCAAAAATGTTGTTTACGGAGCGAATGAAAAGTTCGGTGTCATTTAATCTCTACTTTGAGAAAAAACAGAAAAAAAAATAACTAACAACAAACACAAAGAGCCACTGGCGTCTCTCGCATCATAAGTTGAAAATGATTTTTTTTTTTCACAGCTTGGTCGGGGTAGGCGGGAAAACGCGCGGATTTCGTTGAGTCTGAAATCTTAGTATGAGAATAGCTGTTTGACATAATTATGTTGCCATCAAAAGCCTAAGCTTCAAAGAGAGCTCTTGCATATTATACAACAATCCTGGAATGCTTAGACTGATTCAGATCTAACAAACGGAGCAAAAGCAAAATAATCATTATAGTAACTTTCTCCATTCTCCTACACCTTAGCATCAGATGTCAGCGACTTCTGTTTCTTTAAAGAAAGTATGGGCGTCTCCCAGTTCCTAGACTGAATTGTTGATAGGGGAAGTAGGCGTGGTCCCTGCAGATGTCAGCCTGGATGGAAGAATTAGCTTTGCTAACAATGTTAGGGTAGGGATGGGTCAAATTTCAAGCAGTTTGAGGGTTTGTGATCTGCAAATGTCAGCAGTTTCGAGCACCAAATAAAATTTATTCAAATTGTTCGTCTTTCTCTCTCTCTCTCTCTCACTCTGTCCAACGTTTGGTTGTAGATAAGTGTTAATGTGAGGGGACAAGGTGCGTATCAGCATAACAATGTAAGGAATCTTGGTCCTTAAGTATATGAGTGTTTGTGTGTATGGTCAGCATTGGTCTGTGGGTCTCAGCGGATGACACAGGCAAAGAGAGAGAGAGAGAGAAAGAGAGGGAGATATAGGAAAGGGAGAGAGAGAGAGAGGAGGGAAGAGAGAAAGAGGGAGTACTGCGCTGTTTTGGTGTGCTCAAAGAGATAGAGAGACGGGAATTGGAAGGGAGGAAGGGAAGGGGGAGAGGGCGGAGGAATGAGGTGGGGACGGGGGAAGCAAGGACTTAAGAGGGGATAGCTTGAGGAAAAGGCGCATACGGATTAAATGACGTGCTTGAATGAATGAGGAAGGGCATTAGAATAAGAGTACATAGATACTGATAGATCTAGAATGAGACACAATAAATAAGAGCGAAACGGGTTGATGAGGGAGTGGGACACCGCTTGGATTAGGAAAGTTGTAAAATAATTGGTTCATCTTCTCCCCATCCCACTTCACGGCAGGTTGTGTGTGAACAGATGCAAAAACGAACAAAAATTGGTGTAGATCTAATATTTGTCCTGGTGTCTGGTTGGGCTGAGCTGCCGTTGAGAAATGAGAGGAGAACGCTAGCAAACTTTGATAAAACGCTCTTTTCGTGACAGTTGAAGTATTTCCCCATCTGTTTAAACAAATATAACCTTTCACACAACAATTAAAACAACAACACCAACAACAACAAGAAGCTACTGCATCACCTCGTGCTCTGAAAACTGCATTTTGTTCACTGTACGAGTATGTTTGTTGAAAACAGAGATGGTAGAAAACTAAATTTATTTATGTATTTAGTTATTTATTATTTGGTTATTATATATGTAAGCTTTCGATCCTAGGAAAGTATGATGATCTCAGCTGTAAATGCCTACCCTGTTTTTTGGTGAGAAGACTTTTTGTGGGGAGAAATTTGGAATTTCGAAATTTTGCCCGGATAGCGACGTCTCCGCCTACTCTTCATTCGATTTTTAAGTGTCAGGGACTCTGTAACGTACATATAGGACTTCCTAGATATATTTGCCCTCCTTCAAGAAGGCTAGACGTCGGGCTTTCTTATCCAAGAAGCCAGGAGACCGAATCCTTCCTATCCCCCGAAGTTCAGATTTGAAACTCGAACCCACGACCTCCTCAGTGGGAGTTGTTCGCCGAGTAGCAGACGCCTAACCACACGACCATAGCGTCCCCCTCCCTCCCCCGTTCATAAATCTCGATTTTGTCGAAATGGACTTTTTTTAAGGAAAAGATGTTTTGTCAAAGTAGGATTGGACAGTGGATGGGGTTTATTCTAGAGAGGAACAGGCCGAGCAGCCAATGATGCAGTTGACGATGCGGTTGCTGACGTGTTAGCTTTCCGTGTCTCTTGTTTCTTGACTGCCTTGTGTGCCATGCATGACGTGTGTGGCCAGTTCGGGCTCATTGTCACTTGAACAAATTTACAATTGGTGCACCTTCTTTTCTTTTCTTTTTTTTTTTTTTTTTAATCAGTCCTCTATATGTACGGAAGGAATTGGTGAAGAATGACGGGAAACATGAGACGCATATGTTTAATTTCATGAATCTAATTTTACTTCTAAACATTAAAAAAAAAAAAAGGATTCAAATTATCAAGCAGTTGTTTCCGCAGTTGTTAAGGCCTTAGTCTGACCCATTTTTACTTCGGTATGTGGAAACTTCCTAAATGTCGGCATTGACATGAGAGGGAATTAATTTTTAACATTTTCTTTGTTTCTTTGTGCAAGCCAGTATTATTTGCCCAGATATTCCTTGGCACAATTCCATAGGAGTTAAGCTTTGTTTTGTAATTCTCGAAATTAGAATTAATACTTTTCATAAGTTTTGAAGTTGGCAGAAAGAAACGTTTGACGACCAAAGAGTGGAAAAAATGACAGCTCAAAATTGTTCGAAACAAAGAGCTAAGATGGGTTTCTGTTGTTTACGGAGTTTTCTTAATTATAATCTCTTGATAGGAGATGAGAAGACAACAGCTAAGAATAGACAGGAATGAGATTTGCTGATTCTCAAAGAGCAGTACGAGACAGAAAGCGTTGTTGGGGGCCTCATCTTCCAAGGTGCCCTTATGACATCACAGAGATCAAGGGATAGGTAGAGGTGAAGGTGTGACCCTCATGGTGTGGCCAGGTTAACAGATTGTGAAAACTTGTATCAAGTTTTGTATTTCCACTGATTCCATCTTACTTTTCATTCTTTCTTTCATCATCATCTTCTTCCTTTTTTCCTAATTTCTTCTTCGTCCTCCTCTTTTTCTTCATCATCATCATCTTCTTCTTCTTCTCCTCCTCCTCCTCCAATGTCTTCTCCGTCTTCCTGTTCTTCTTCTTCTATTACTACTACTACCACCCCGCCCCCCTTTCCCTCCTCTTCTTTGTTATTTGAACTAACAGTAACACGTTCTTAAATTCTGCACAAACGAGTTCTCTGCAATGAGCTGTCCTTTCCAAATCTTAGCTAAGTGTGCATTAATGTATACACACAGAACATACCTGTCATGTCTGTATGCTAGAAATCCTTCTGTACCCTGGCTTTCATTCATACAGATTCATGTGAAATAAAAGGGATTAGTAATGGAAGACATGGAGGCTATATAAGATCTGTGTATGAAAGCTCTTACCGGAACCAGTGCTTCTCAATGGGGAATATAAGCGAATGGCACGGATATTTTTCTTGTCTGTATGGCCCATTACACGCTTAAGATTTCGCTTATCTAGCAAGGAAGAGGAACCTGTTTCGTGTTCATACGAATGTTAAAGAATGATCTCCATTATTAAAATAATAGTATAGTTTAGTCGTTGACTGGTATTATGATAGATATTATGATACGTAGATAGATAGATAGATAGATAGATAGATAGATAGATAGATAGATAGATAGATAGATAGATAGATAGATAGATA
>JBCEWB010118961.1:0-27378 GCA_039654565.1 Peronia peronii
TATCTATCTATCTATCTATCTATCTATCTATCTATCTACCTCTCTATCTGTCTGTCCGTCTGTCTATCTCCCTGTCTATCTGTCTGTCTGTCTGTCTGTCTGCCCGCCCGCCCAGCCGTCCCTAAACCTCACCGTTACCCAAATTCTACATCCAGCTTTCTACTTTAGCCCAACATAACAGCCTCGCGTCCCCCCCCCGCCGAAAATCACATTGTCCCTCCCGCAATTCCCTCTGAATTTGCTTTTTTTTTTTTTTTGCTGTGTGGGGTCCGCCTCATGCATGTCACCATGGAGAGTACTCATGCACAAATTTTATTTCATCGAGGGAAGAGAGAAAAAAAAAATAACATCAGGATAAGGGGGAAATGGTACCCAGGGGGGGAATGAATAAAAAAAAAGAGAGAGAGAGAGAATGAAAGAGAGAGATTAAGAGATATCAGATTCTGGTGCCATTGTTCTCTTCCCCGCCCCCTCCCTCCACCCCTTTTTATTTTTATTTTTATATTTGGGGAGGGGAAAGTGGAGGTGATCTCGTTGCGGCTGGAGACTACGTGGAAATGCTTTCACTTTTTGTGTTTTTTTTTTTTTTTTTGTATGTTTGTTTATTAATGTTTCATCCCACCATTTCCTTTGCTTGGGTATAGTAAGACAGTTACAGTTCTATAGTATTGAGCGAGTGAAGTTGTGACGATGATGGCGGCGATGATGATGATGACCATGATGATGATGATGATGATGATGATGGTGGTGGTGGTGGCATGTATACATTGTGTCTTTTCGATGTGGATTCTCCAGATTTGTTATATGTTTATCTTATTGTACTTAGTTAATTACCCGTTGACGGTTTATCTCTTGAAATTCAAAACATGTTTATGAAACGATGACGATGATATTAATGGTGACGATGACGATGATAATGATATAACAAAATAAAGAAAAAAAAACTTCACCCCATGTTATAAACCCTCGCCATGTAGCTCGATAGAAGAAGAAAAACAACTAAATCTGGGTTGAGACGTTTGAAAATTGCAGAGGGTTACAGACTGCAGTAAATCGTAGACAAGCATCTTTGTTTCTGCTCACCATTCCCGCATCCCGTGGCCATTGGCCGTTATGTCTCAGATGTTAGGTAAGAGGAGAGACGTCCAGATCTAGACAAAGGTCGTGTTGCAGGAAATCAAGAGTCTAGACCGGGGCAATTGTAGAATTGTTTGATCGGCAAACTTGCAGTGCTCACGTCAGAGCGGCTTGCTCCGGGTATTGCATCCTCTATAATGAGACCATCTTATCTTTATTCTTACGTTTTTTCTGTCTATCTCATTTGCACTCTATGTCTGCTTAAATTGTCTGCCTGTCCGTCTTTCTCTCCTGATTTTGTGTTTGTTTGTTTGTTTCTCCATCTTTTGCTATATTTCATCTATAGGCCTGTATAGGCCTGTATAGGTCTCCTGTCTCTCCTTTTTCGCTCGTTTTTCTTTTCTTCCCTCCGGCCTGTCTCTCTGTCTGTCAGTCTGTCTCTCTGCCTGTGTGTTTGTCTGTATGTTTGTCCGACTGGCTGTCCATTCATCTGTGTGTCTGTCTATTTGTTTGTCTTTGTGTCTGTCTCAGGCTCTCCCTCTCGTTCTCTGTCTTGGTCTCTCTCTCTCTCTCTCTCACTCTCTCTCTCTCTCCCCTTGTTTCACCACACAGCCGAGCAGGAAGTCTAGCCATACTCAGCATCTGCCACCGACTCCCTCCTCCCAGTGACTTTTTGTCTTGTTCGAATCCGAGTTCATCTGGCACAGAATGAATAGTCATCACCACTCTATCACTAGATAGAGTCAAACCGCGTCATTGTTCAAAACGGTAGCATCACAACAGTTCATCCCTTTCCCACTCACGGTACACAATCTTACCCTCAGTCTAATACAACGTTACGTTCATTCACTTTTAGGGCAAGTTAAAGTCCATCATTAAAAGATTAGGCAAGAATCTCCGTGGTGGTTCAGCCCTTGGATTATCAATCATATAAAACGTGGACAGCTAAGGTTGCGTAAAGGGAACCGCAGGGCGGATCGTGTGTCGGAAACCTGAACCACTGCCATCCATGGAGAGTCCCAGACACCTGATTATTAGGGCCATTCCACGGAAATAAATCTGGAGTCTGGGCAAACACCTGCCTGGGAGAGGAAACACAACCCCTCCTAGCAGACTGCATCCGCATAGATAAGATCCGTGGCAAGAAGCCTTTATCTTTTCCTACCCCCGAATAAATCTTACGAAATTGCCTGATTGGGTTGAGGAAAAGCTTTTGGGGGAAGGAAATGCAAATCTGATTCTATTGGGGGAAAATATTGTTATGAGGAGGTAAAAAGAAAATTATTGAGGCAGAAGAGATAGAAAGAAAAGAAAAAGAGAAAGGAAGTTGGACGTAAAACTGTGGACCCCCCAAAGGACCCGAGCTTGGCCATTAGCGAGCATAGATTTCTGTGGCGCTATTACTGTGGATGTGGCCGAAGCCTACAGGATTTACTCGTATCCCGAGAGCAGTACCGAGGGCGCTGAAAGAGGAAATTGTCGGGTTTAGTATGAGGGAAGACAGGGAGCAGGCCAATCATTGTTCTCAGGAGGTCCTTGGAGGTGGAAGAAGGGAGGAATGGGGAGAGAGAGAAGGAGAGAACGAACACAAGAGAGATGAGGGAGTCCTTGCTTCCAGAGTCAGGTTTTGGTATCAGAATTGAGCAGTTGTATGGCCAAGCGGCCCAAACCTGGAGGGTAAGGAAGAAGAAGAGCAGGAGAGAGAGAGAGAGAGAGTGGAGGAAGGAGCGGAGCAGATGTAAGCGAGTTTGGCTTTCAGAATCAGTTGTGGAGTAAGAATTGGACTGCCACTCACATTGGGATAAATCGAATCAAAATGGTCAATAGTAGATCTAGTCACCTATAATAAAAAAATAATATAGTTTGAGAAGAAATTGTCACCCAGCCTGATATTCACCCCCCCCCCTTCTGTCTCTGTCTCTCTCACTCTCTCTCTCTCTCTCTCCAATCTCATTTTCGTTCCTTCCTCAGCGTGGCCTAGTTCCTTTTGGAAGAAGTTTCTCTGCTCCCTAGAGTTGACGCCCCATGTCCTTCGTTTAGTTTTGCATTCAGCAGGCAAACACCAGGGGCCGCAGATTTCTTTTTAACGGTACATTACAAACCCTCGGCGGGATTTGATGGTGATTTGGGGCAGGATTTTCCTGGACTACGGCTAGGCAAGGCTAGGATAGTGCGAAACCTCCGGGTTATGGGGAAAAAATGTGAGAATTTGCCAACAACGTGTGTACAATTTTGCGGAGCTATGAATGGCTTCGAAAGCTTTTTTTTAGAGGAAACGTGGAATATGCGGGTTGCATACTTAAAATATGTTTGCATTTATTTTTCCTGTTGCCCATCTGTTTGTTTTGGCAGCCGTTTTTTATCGAACAGGTTTTGGGATTTGTGTACAATTTTCAACAACTAATTGTCAAGCAACGATGCTTACTTCTTTATTAAACCTCATCATGTTTGTCTTTCATTCATTCATACAACTGAACTAGATAACGTTCTTTGTTCATTTGTATGTGGTCCTGTGTTTTTATGTTTGTTTACTTGTGTTGTGAGCTACTTCATTATTGTTCATGTTTCTCATCTTGATTTCAACATGAGAAAGACTTCACTGATATTTGATTTGATTTAGTGACTGTTATTGACATTTCAAATGAGATTGGAACTTGAATGCTATTATGAAAACTCGCCTATGTCTGAACTAATAGTCTTTGTTTCATTTATGTCTTTGCAGGTTTCACAGCAGCAACAACGACCACATAATTGACGTCCACATCGGGGATTCCCTGAATATCTTCTGTCCCCATTATCCAGATGGCACCATGCATAGCAGTCGGTGGGAATATTATCTCATTTACATGGTGAGTAAATAGTCACAAAATGTTTGCTGTTAATAATTTCAGTAGCTGTTTGCGAGCCCGAAAAACAACAACAATAACAAAAAACTACCTACCTGTTGGCCTTTGTTGTTTCATATTATGGCGACTGCGAGTAGTTGTTTCAAGTTATAAAAGCTGAGTGAATGAGACTAAAACTTGACTTCCTGCCACAGTTCACTCAAAATTTTATTGTGCAAGATCATGTGTCTATTTTAGGGACGGGGCTAATACAACCAAATCGTCAAAATAGTCCCAGTGGTCTATTGCTCCCAGGTGGTCACTCAGTATTGTAAATATATGTGCCAGGGTACTTTAATATGTCCTGTATCTCACCCTTAACTCATACCTTAATCCTAACCGTAATCACCTGAAGCCACTTGGATTAGAATAAAAGTCCTCCTTCCTGAATCTAGATCTAGAATCTACGAGGTCTAGTCCATTGTCCCGCATTATAAGAAGCGATGATTGGTCGAACAAGAAAAACTGGTCACAACAGACCACTGAGTCTATTTTGATCACCTGATCCCAATTGTCAGTACTTTATTTGTATACATGAAAGTTTAGCAATATTTGAAGTGAATGTCATGCAGTTGACATATGAAGTAATTGATTTTCATTTTTTTCCCTTGGAAAAAAAAAAAATTAAAAATTTTACATGGCGCACAAAATTGTGCCCTACACTATCATACACGTATAGTTGTTTAGATTAGTGTCCTAGTAGTCAAACAGAGACGTTATCAGAAAGTGATGTAGTTTGCAACACAGCCTTAGTAGTTCACACGAGGGAAAAAGTATACAGACTGATTTGATAAGATGAGCAAGATTTGACCGTACAGAAATTCATAGTGCTTCCACTTTTGTTGTGTACTGCGCGTACATGTAATTGGCTTTTAAGTAATTGACTTTGCCGAACTAACCACAGCTCCAGCTGGATCTTACAACAAAGAATAAGCCACTGTTTCCAACCCAAGTGGTCTTTTCTTAGCGCTTACAAATGAAAATAATGCTCATAAAATAAATACTCTTGTGACAGAGGACATGTATTACTAGGATTGGAACAGTCTTCTATTTCTAGTCTGAAGGAATGAAAACCCCTTTAAGTTGTAGTCACAATAAAAAACGCCATCGATAGGTGTTGTAAGTCACTGTAGATTGTTTCAGTTAAGAAAAACAAAAACAGCCGTCTTTGTAGTAGCTGCTATTGCCAAAGTCATTTGTTGAAACAACTATTGTCTACATTAGTTGTAGAGTCTGTCACCATTATGTATATGTTTTTGTTTGTTGTTATTGTTATAATATTGTGGTTATCGAGTTTGGCCCTTGTCTGCAGTATTAGTATGGGTATTGTTTTGTTGATTCACTCACATCATGATGTGATCTTGTTGATTTGTGGTTATCTGTCTTGTTGGTGGTGATGGGGTAATGATAATTGTTGTTGTTGTTTTTGTCTGTAGTTGTTATGTGGATGTTGTTTATATTGTTCAGTTTCGTTATTTTATTATTGTTCATGATGGTGATGGCAATGGTGGTGCTGTCATTGCTGTTGTTATTGGTAATGATGTCGATGGTTGTCCTGCTTCCATTCTTAGTGATGTGATTGTTGTTACACTTCCTTGTGCCATGGATTTGCAATGTTATCGTTGTTGTTGTTAATTGCTGCGGCATTCCTGTTGTTGTTGTTGTTGTTGTTATTGTTGTTGTTGTTGTTGCTGCTGCTGCTGTAGTTGTTGTTACGTTCATCCTGTACCATTGACTGACCATGTTGTTGTGGTTGGAGTCGTTATGTGTCCTGAGTTGTAGCGACGTTGATGGTGATAATTGTGGTTTTGATGTCACCTTTACTATTGCTCTGTAATAATTTTGGTTTCGTTGCAAGTCAAAATGAGTCATATGTCGATTTTCCACAGAGTGAATTATGACTTCCACGCTAAACCTTAATTCGTACACTTTCATGTTCATGAGGTAAAGGAAAAAAAATTGAGGTAGTTTGACTGTTGTCAGAGATGACGCAAACTGAAGAGACAGTGGCTGATTCCTCATCACTTTCTGAAATCAGCAGAAAAATCGGCACATGAATCTAAATGTTCACGTCTCAACATCTAGATTATATATTAATTTTATAATCTATCCATAAGAGTAATATTTTTTTACTGAGAGATGAATGCTCTTTCAATTTCTGCAGCATCAAAACGTCGATATCAGATCACTTTCACCACATTCAATCCCTTACAATTTCTCTGCCCGAGTCTAGCGACTTACGACTTATTCTGTCTGGCCGCAAGACAATTGTTGTTATACTCACACTAAAACCCTTGACTGACCACCTCTGTGCTTGTGACTACCTGCAGGTTGATAAGCAGAACTACGAGGTGTGTGTGATCAACGACACCAGTAAAACCATCTCCATCCTCAACTGTTCCAACCCCGAGATCTCCAAGCTCTTCACACTGCTCATCTTCGAGTTCCAACCCATCCCTGGGATCCCAGACTTCCAAATGGGCAACGACTATTACTTTATATGTGAGTATTCCTGTTGGTTGGCGACTCTGCCTGCATTTTGGCTAAAGTCGGATCTACTCTGGTCTGCGCTGTTTTGTTACCCTTTCCTACTTCCAAATTTTTATTTTTCTACGTATATAGTCCCTAGATGCCCGATATAATTTTATAGAAATTTCTTTACCTTTGAAACACGGTCTGTCAACAGGTACCGGTAACTAACTTAATTATGTTACATGTAGAGGAAACAGGCAACAGACTGAAGAGTTAAAGACTTTAATTACTTGATGGAACTAGCTAGATTTTCGAAATTTGCTCATTTTTATTTCAAGACAATCCTGACGGCTAGGAATGATAACAGTTTTGCAGTGTCAGAGTGTCATTTCATGGTGTTTTCATTTAAGTATTGTCTGTTGATTTTTAAAAACTTTTGTCTCATCTTTCTCTTTCTTTGTTAATTTCTATTCTCTCTCTCTCTTTCTTTTTCTGCCTGTCTTGTTTTTTTCTCGTCATTAATACACTGTATCATTTTTTAACAACAACAACAACAACAACAGCAGCAGCAACAACAATAATAATAACAACAATAATAGTAATAATACATGGCATTCATATAATGCTGAATCCCGTAAAGAATAAGCTCTGGCCACTTTAGGAAAAAATGAAATTAACATACAAGTATGCATACACATAAACACAGACGCATGACCACATCGTAGACATACAACACACCCGTACACACATCACATTGGTGCATTACAATTCCCCTTCATACTCATAGTTTCCAACCTCGTGCTATATTAAGATGGTAAAAATATATGTCTAGAGCCTCTTGGTGCTTGAGCTGGCATTGCCTGTCCCATAGTTTCAGTCTCATTCTCTTTCTGCAGTATGAATTCCATAATCCGTTTGTCTATCATTCTCTCACTCTATCTTCTATTGTATATGTCAATAAATAATATCATTTAATTTGATATTGTGTACAAGCTCATATACATTATTAGTGCTGGTGTGAAAAACACATTTTCAAAGACAGTTACATTATGGCGTGACTACTGCCATAAAATACTTATACAACAAATCACATCCAAGGAACATTATGAGTTTTACATAGAGTTAGCGAAATAGTGAAATTGTCCACCCAACAAATATATTTCATGTGCAGATTTAACTAAAACTAAACTTTTTAGAAGTTCCTCTTCAGTCACATGTATGGAAAGAAAATTAATCTTATAAATCAGTCTGGAATTTGATCAAAAGTTGTAGTAGATTTTTCTTAAACTGATTGTATTGCTGTCATGTCAAACTTTCTGTCCCGGCAGATGAAGATGTCTTTATATTATATGTATCTGTTCTCGTTCAGCAACTTCTGGTGGTCGCAAATTCAACATTGACAACCAGTACGAAGGTGCTTGCAAGGAGCATCAGATGAAGATGATTCTGCGAGTGCGACCTAAGCCCACAACAGGAGGTAAAGCCTATGCAAAGAGATTACAATTCAGTTGACTGTTACTTTTTGCCTTATTGTCACACTCGTTATTGCCTAAATGATTTTTTGGCCTGACTGAGTTGAGGTCATATATGAATTTGAGTACTTTGAGTCCTCTCTGAGTCTTTTACTGCATTGCTCTTTGAGCTTTGTTTCCAGTGGTGAATTTCAGTGATAGATTGGGTGGTTTGAAATAAAACGTGTGTGTTCTTTGGTGTAAAGCAACTGCTTTTTCTGTTTTTCTCAAAATGGCCAGAAATGTCATTATGAGGGTGATGTTATATTCTAAGGTCTAAATAACAGAGTGTATGACCTTGAAACAAACATTGTCTATCATTGCCACAATTCTGGTTTTTAACACCCAGTCTTCCTTTAGATTTGATTGTTCCATAGGATAAGGATAAAGGCTTCAGTGTGTGTATAAAGCAAAGGCTTATAAGTTTCAGGCATTGAACTAGAAATGTTACCAACGCTGGTTACTTGACTATAAATCTAGCCCATAACACCAAATACACCTTCAAGTATCAAATCACTGACAAATATCAAATGTATTGTCTTTCATAATAAAGGAGAGGAAGAAAAGAGAACATAGTATTCTTAAATGTTTGTACTTGTGGTTATATGTCTTGTGCATTACTTGCGGTTGTATGACTGTATGTCCCTAATTTATCACAGCTTTTGGTGAAAAATGTTTTGTCTTTTAAAATAACAACAACACAGGCCTATTATTTTCTATTAAAAGAGTTTGACAATTGTATGTTGTGTTTTTTTTTCATTTCAGACTCGGGAAGTGGTACCAACAACAACAATAATAACAACAACAACAACAATAACAATAATCAAGGGACACCCCGTCCCAGTCGCCCCACATACCCCAGCACCATGATGACAAGCACTACAACCACAACGACAACCACGACAACCATTATCACCACACCCCAGCCAACCACAAGGAGGCCTTCTAGTAAACCACACAAACCCACAGGTAAGACAACATCGGGTGTATAGTGGGAACAACAATTCTATTTTATTGTATAGATAGTTCTGTTATGTGTCGTCTTGATTTGTTTATGCAGTTATAATTTATTTATTTATATCTTGAAATTTTATTTTATTATTATTTTTTTAAATGTTATTAGCATCTTATTTGTCAGTTAAGAAAACTCCTGCAACACGTAGTTGTGATAGTTGCTCTGCTGGCAGAATGTGCATGCAGTTTGATTGTTGAGAAAAATCATGCGAGGAAGCAGTATTAGCCATTGGTGAATTATACATGTATATATTATGTATTAATTGTTGAAAGCGTTACTTTAACATTGTTAGTAGAGAAATTGGCCCACCCAGGCAGATTTTTTAAGTACTTCAGCACAGTTATTTCTTACATTCATAAACACTAGCATTAATTGTTGGCATTATCCTAAATATTATTTGATCTTTTGTTAGCTTACAATTTTAATACTCACTCAGTAATTTAAAATTTTGAATACCCAGGCTTTTCGAGTCAAAGGGCAAGGGGCACAAACCAGAAATAAGCAATGCCTATAGACAAGGGAAACAATCCCAAAGAGGGAGGCATTATTGATTTAGGTTACTGTTTTACTGATAACAGTGGGTATTTATGATGCGGAAAAAATGTGTAGTCTTCTGAATAGATCTGTCATATGGTGAAAGTTTTGCATAGATGTATGTTATGGAAGATTGATATCTGTTATTCATTTCAAGGCCTATTTGAATCCAACAGAGGCTGTCCCAAATTTTACATGAATTTTTTAAATGTTAAAGAAATACTCAGTGCTGTTGGTCAGGAAGAAGGTGCCAAAAAGCTTCATTTTCCTATAATTACATTCACTATCCAGCTCATTTTCCCAGTGCATTACACAAATTAGTAAAGATTACATGTGTTATGAAGTTATTCATCCCCATTTACCGAATGGAATGGAATGTTTGCTTCTTGTCTTTCATGGCACACTTGCTTAGAGTGGGTTTTTGGTATGGGCAGCATGTGGCCATATTTGCATTTTCCCTCTCTCAAGTGTCCACATCAATGTTCCTTGGCTAACAAAACTTTATGGAATTTGTCTTGGTCCGCTCACAGGTAAACCCACTGATGGAGATAAAGTGCCAGGGTCGGATGGGTTCCCTGATGATGATGATACAGTGATACATGCCGGTGACGGCTCCAACATCAACTCTGGCATCATTGCCGATGATGACATCAACAATGCCGGGAGCTGCCTGCATCCTCGACACAGACATTCTGTACAGACGCTGTCCGCTTTAGTCATGTGTGTGTTCGTATTAGGGGCATACTTAGTGCGGTAGTAAAGGATACCAAGAGAAAAAATTGCATATGTGTATGTATGTATGTATGTATGTATGTGGCCTTTGTGAAAGATTTCAAACAGTTGTTGACTTTGTTTGTCTATCAGTCTGTCTGTTGTGTGTTTGTTTGCATGTTTTGCAGATTTGTATCATACTTGTTGAAAATGACAAAACGACACTGCTTTCTGCTGGGACAATGCAAAATAGCAGGCAAGAGGAAGTTTCCCATTGTTCTGTGTAGCTTTCCTCACATATTCATGATGTTGTTGTCTATGCCATCAGAATCTGAGAAGTGGAGGTCATTCACTAAATCGGACTGATGTATCAGCTCCTGGGACATCCATGTAGAGCAACGCTTTATATCATACTACACCTCATGAATGAAAATTAGGCATTTATCTGACAGATTTGAGCTTTAATAGTTCTTTTTTTCTTTGATGTTGTTGTTGTTGGTTTTTTTTTTTTTTCATTGAAATATGCAGTGCAGGCTGCGAAATAATGAGCAATGGTTTTTATTTATGATCACAGCATGATTTGAGTGCAAGAAAGTCCTTGGTCACAGACGATATCTGTGCAGAAACAAGGGCTTACTTAACATGGGAAAATTAGATATTCTCTGTGTCAGAAAGGGCTCAAGTTCTTATATCCTTTTGGTTTGCTTTTAGAGTGTGTTGTTTACGGATCATTTTCATAGTTCCCAGCAAATATGACGATCTAAATTCCTCATGGGACAGTGAAAATGTAAGATGTGTCAAATACTTCTGTGTATCACATCAAATTCCATACATTCCAATCCAAAGTGGATCTGTCTTCTTTGACTCCTAGAATAGCTTTTGGGTTGCATCTAGTCCACTGGTTGTAAATGTTGATATGCTGCTGTTGAATAAATAATTGTCAAGTGTGATCAAAGGCTCTCACAGATACATCACAAGTAAATCATATCACTGAATAATCAAGAGTATCAGATGTATAATGTAATATGTTAATATATATATATTTTTTTCATAATTTCGTGAAACACAAGATATGGCTTTGAATTAAGCATTGACATTCTCTAAGCTACACGTTCTAATATATAGAACCATTTTTTTTTCCACAATTTTTTTATGTGGAAAATACATTTAAGCTTTAATATCATGCATAAAAATTTCTGCATATGCTTGCGGCAGATGTTAAATTAATGCAGACTAGAAGTCATAATTTGAAAGCAGTTACTAGTATTTCCTATACTGCGAGTTGAAAATATTGAACTGAACAAAACCAGTGTGTGTTTTACACCTTTTTTCATTGAGAATGACAACTACATAGCTTAGTCACCGGGCAAGAAAGTATTATGTATGGTCAAGACAAATAGTAGAAACAAGTGACCATAAGGCATTCTTAGTGTAATGAAGACTGATATTAGAAAAGTACGCTCATAGGGGCTTGATTGTTACAAAACCAAATCCTTCTGATATTTGCTTTGGTCCAGCAGAGAGCAGGCAGACTGTGACAGCATCAAGACTGAGATTTTGTGCAGTGTTTTCCCATAAAACACATTCATGTTGATCCATATTATATGACAAAAAAAAAAAGACAACAAAATTGATATTATTGGAATCATTCTGCCTGAAGAATACGTACCTATCTGTGTGTGCTATTTGCTTGTGTTTATTTATCATTACTTCATATGCCAAGTTTTTGAAGTAATGGTCAATAAATTTGCTACCTTGTTGATCTTTTGATATATGTCAGTAACAGAATGAAGAGATATAAGTATTTTGTTTTATTTTTGGTCATTGTGTTATTATTTTAAAATTTGACAATTCGTCTAAGTGATTACTTGTGGTATTCCAGTATGTGCTGTATGCATAAACATAGCCAAAATAGATTTTGCCCTCATTATCCTAGTTTCGTGACCAGGAAGTCAATTTAAGAAATATATTGATAAATAGTGAACTTAGTAATTATTTTTTTTTTCCCACATATCTTTTTAGTTATGAGATGAAAAACTTTTCATGCGTATTTGTAGATAATTTTGTTAAGAGTAAATCAAAACATTGCACTGAAAGTTCTATACTATTGTGAAACTGAATGCTAAATTTGGTGAATAAGCTGTAGCACACAAGTTCAAGCAGCCACATTCTCTGAATCTGATATGTCTCTGATATCCCCTGTCTGCAGAGCTTTCTTTGGCATGTCTCAACAAGTTTTGGTTTTTCATTTTGGTTTTCTGTCTGTAGAATGTGTTGTTTGCCTTTTTTTTTTTTAAATCTCTGTTACTGATGGCATGGCACAAAACTATGACAAGCATATTTTCACCAACGGAACAAAAGAATTATTATATATCAGCACATTATTTCACACAGTTATTTCCATGAGTATAATGAGGCACAGTTTTGCAATGGCTGAGCTACTGAGAAGAGAGGATACATCATTAAAGGACAATCTGTACAATAAAAAATTGTAGTGAAAGCTGTGCTGTACAATAATTTTTGGAAATTTGGTATTTGTCACAGTCTTGTATTGAGCCATTGTTATGTTTTTCTTTGCTCTTTTGTAGAGTTGATTGATTCATCTGTTGTTGTTGGTTTGGACTGATGGCTTTAGTTTCTTTGTTACCTTCTATATTTTGAATTAATGATATATCAGTCAGTTATTATTTATGTATTGATGGGAAGTTTAGCTTATGTTGCTTACACTTTAAATTGAAATCCAATGTCCGAAGCTGGTCGGCATGTCGACTGTGACTATCATTGTGTGCATTGAATTTTTAATAACAATTATTATGATGGTGATTATTGGTCCTTCAGAAAATTTTTTTTTTATTTTTGCTTGTATCTTTCCATTTTTTAATTTTTTTTCTCTTTTGTTGTATACAAAGGTTAGGTGGATAGAGACAGGCATACTGAACTGTGAAAAATAATAAATGTAGAAAAACAAGAGCAAAAGCTAATACACCATGTGGCATTTATTCATATGCTTGTCATATGCAAGTGCATTCAAAAGACTAGAAAAAAATCATATCGTGAATTTTTTTCAACCTTTGTCTCAGCTTTTGTCCTCTTGTAAAGAAAAGAATGTTTCTGTGTGGGGATTTTGAGTGCTTTTATTAATACAGAAAAATCTTCCTGTTTTTAGGGCATATTCAACAGAATTATCACAAATGCTCTCGTTCCCACTATGTATGCACTTTGCATGGCACTCTGTCTGTCTCTTGCATCGTTCATCTTTTCAACTATCATGTTTTATACATTGGCAAGTCAACGGCCATCGTGAAGTTATTTAGATTGTGGCTAAGAGCAAACAAATTCAGAACTCAAATACAGACTTTAGCATAGATGATAAGAAGCGTTTTTTCAGCAGGAATAAGATGCCGCACATGAAATTGTATATTCCAGTCACTGTGTTTCTTAGGCTGCTTGTTGTAGACAAAAATCAGATGGCAGAGGCTGTTCTAAAGTTTCATATGGAACTATAACCAGAGACATTTTCATTCATCATACTCAAAAAAATTTCAGGATATAATACACTCATATTTGGATTGTCAATTATCCAATAGGGAAGGGAAGAAATTGATACATGTACCATATAAAATTGTGCCCAAAAATTGGTCACACTGACATTAATTAAGAAAAGTTTTAAAAAGATCCATGAAAGGGATGATGTAATTGAGTGACGTAGATCAGGACAAGTGACCATGGAAACAGCAAGACTACATAATGGTTTTTGCTGTTCAAGTTGTACTTCAACCTTGCCCACCAGCTCTGCCTTACTGCTTCATTCTCAAATCTCATATAATGTTCAGAACAAGTTCAAATTGTTAGCTTTTTTAAATTATTATTATTATTTTTTTTTTTTTTTTAAAACGAAAAAAAAAAGTTTTTGAACGTGCATGTATTATTTGTTAAATTGATATTTTATTTGTTAATAGATGCATGCCGTGTTTATAAAAAATAATTTCCAATCATATTTTTTTTTGTCCATTGTCAGTTTGGTAGATCCCATTCATTCATTCATTCATGCATACATACAGATTGTGTGTTTTTTCACCACCTATGGAAATTCTTCTGCAGTGCATTGTGAGCATCTTTAGCAAAATGATCTTAATTGAATAGAAGAAACTAAGAGAATGGAAAGTTAAGAAGAGAGGACTACAGATATTTTTAAATCAGAAACATTATAGCTCTTTTAAAAACTAATATGTTTTTGAGTAATATCTGTAAATGCTTTAAAATAGCTTAGTCTGAATCACTGAATTAGATGAGGGAATGCAATGCAAATAATTTGAGAAGTTTTTTTCTGTTCACTTGAACATAAAGACAGCCCAGCTCTGAAGAATGAAACAATAAATTAATTGTCTTTTGTAGTTCACTGTGGGTTAGAAATATTAGATTTTGGTATTTGGGGACAACGTTTAGAAATGGTGTCAGCCAAGAGTATTTCCAATAACTTGCTGTTAAAACAGTTTTTGAAACTTTTCAAACCGTTACACACATGATGTATGCATTAATACATTTATTTGACTAGAATATGATTAGAATTTGCACTTTTAATTTTTCACTCATTGCCTTCACAATTTGCCCCTTTCTCAACAATTTTATAATTATGACATGATGACATCTAATATTATCACCAAATTTATTTCATTTATTGTATGTAACTTTTAATTTTTGGTATTTTTATGATTAAATTTATTATTATTGATTTGCGAATGTACTCACTTGAATAACAGCTGACTTTTATGTAAAACTGTGACAAGAATATTATGACGAAATGATAAATTGAAGTTATAAAACAATGACCACCTGCATAACTTGCCAACTAACTTTGTGATTGTTTTCTTTTTTTTTTTTTTCCTTTTCATTGTTGTCAAACACTACTTGTATGCTGTACATAATCTTTACTCTCTGCCCTGATTCGACCAATCATTATGCTTCATGTTTGAATTTGCTGACCAATGAATATAAATATTTATGTATCTGTGATTCAGATTGGTTGTACATTGTGAGGCAGTGAAGAGATGATGTACTGATCCCCCCTCCATCCATCACATTTTTTAATTACATGAATGCAAGTGTTTATATTGCTTGTTGTTTGTTTCTGGTCATTTTTGGTCTATGAAATCATTTGATCTGCTGTGGAAGTACAAAGACAAAATACTAGTGCACAGACAGACAACTGGTAATGTAGTATTAGTTATCGGGTAAAAATGGGATTGTCAAAATGACATGACGACTTGTAACATGTCATTTTCTTTTACAGAAATAAGATAACAGAATACAGATAAAAAGAATGTCGTCATGATGTTTCTCTCTGCCTAAGTCTGATTTTCTGATTTTTCAAATTCAACACAAAAGACAGACAAACTGACGGCTGAGTTGTCTCAGAATTGTGGAAATCTGAAAAGTGAACACCTCATGAAAAGTACTTTTTCTCTGACACTTTCAGTTGTGAGGGGCCAACAATGCCTGGGCGACTGGGAAATCAGATTGTTGTTTTTTTTGTCTGTCATGTCAAATTGGAAATGAGTTAGGCAAATAGAAATATAAAGTAATGCTATTAGCACCTTGCTGTTTAAAACACTTCATATTATCTAATGATGCAATGTGGAAAGGTATGTTATTCCCGTAATGATACATTTTAAGGTAGAGGCAGAGGTAGACAGTCGAAAAACCCATCACCTGGCGCATTAGAATATTAATATTATGTGGATGTATTAGCACAAAGGACAAAAATGTTTGTGGGCACATGACTGGAGCCACAAAACATTAGTACATCAAATTCCACTTTGTGAAGAAGTCTGCTATAAACTGTACTTAGAAAACTTTAACAGCATTACGTCCAATTGAACATATACAATTCCTGTGCAAAATTAGGTTTATATGAGTGGTAAAGTTCTTGATATTGTGACACTGAATCCAGTTTAAAGGATTTCGCCATTTCTAATGTGAGCAACAAGTTTGCATGTTGTGTTCTGTGCATTTCAATGATTAATTAGTCGACATTTTGTGTCTGACTGACTGATTGAGATGAGATAGACCCGTTATAGACAGTTCAAGATGAATATATCTGCATTGGTTTGTTTTTATGTCATTTATGTAAGATTTATACATTGGACATGTATGATATGAATGACAGCTTATATTGCATGGCAATTTATTGGTTGCATGAATGTATTTGATTGTTCCTGATATAAGCATTATTTTTATGACAAAATAAAAGATTGATAATGAAGTGAATGGATGATTGAAATGATTGATTGATGACACAATTTGGTGAGGGCTGTGATTGTCGAGGATATCCCGATGCATCAAATGACATGTCAACAAAAAGATTATTGGTCCATATTTGGTGTTGCTCCTTTGTTCAGTTACAAGTGATATATATTCATTTATTTATGTGAGTAAGGTGTGGGCAAGGTTCAGGTTAGTATCCAATAGTCCTCAGACTGGCAGATAGTTTTACAAGTTGTTCCCCCTTCCTCACTCAATCAAATACATGTATCTAGGTGTTTGTATTGCATAGTTACAGCTCTTCTACTTGTGAAGAGCACTGAATGTCATCATTGAAGGTGCAAGCGGGGCTTCTGATATATTGGTTTAAGAGTTAGATTTCAGAAACTGAATGTTACAACTTCCCAGGAATCAGCTCAAAAATGAACTGAATTATATACCTTATTTGACTGTGCCTGATGAGAAAAAAAAAAGCAGTATTTTACTTTGCTTGGCCCATATCTACCACTATGTTGCAGGATGAAACAATGTAAATACTTAGGCAAATGGTGTATGCACATTATTAAATTTAGGTATGTTGGAATGGAGGATGTGCTTGCTATCATAGTGAATGGATATAATGAAGTAAATGTGTACCATCTTCATGCTGTATGAGTGTAGTCTTGTACATTATAGGTATGTACACATGTATATAATTATGCATGTATGAGTGTGTATGTGGCTATGTATATATTTATACATGTTTCCACTTGTTTCTATTATATGTCATTTGCTTTCATGTTGCATTTCAATATCTAGGCATTGAACAATTTATAATGCAGTAAATGGGAATTTGTACATCACATCAGCCCTGTTGTATATTAGGTTCAAGAGTTAATGCATCACTAGCTTGTTGAGCAGTCACAAATGGAAACATGCATAAATATACATGTGTATATTGAGGATAATCATATTGCTCTCAAAAGAATGCATTGTTCATTTATGCTTTATTGTACAATATTTAAAGGTGGCTTCAAAGTTGATGACAGTGAGAAGTCCAGGCTGTCCACTTGACTATATTAAAAAAAAAAGCATGTGTTTCAGCTGAGACAATTAAATTATATAAATGCATTACATACTGAGCACAGATGTTGATTGAATGCCAAGTCAAGTTTGATTTTGCACCATATCAATCATATTCTACATATCATAATAAACCTACCTGAAAAATGGCAGTAGGATTTGTTAAAGAATATTTGCTTGTTTTCTAGTATTATCAGAAGCCTCCAGCGCTGGCCACAGTTCTCATCAGTAATTACAATAGTACTGGATTTAAGAATTGATAATATACCGATGTGACTGCTGAGAAATATAGACCTGTATTAGATTAACAAAAACAGGGTCATGGTTTGTTTCAGATTTGTTATAAACATCCTGAATTATTGATGCACTTTATTGTCGCCTGTGCTTTATTTGAACTTTGGAATCTTGGTCCAGCTGTAGTGAAAAAGTGGTAATGATTGATAAGTGTGAAGGAAGAAGGTTTTGAAGCTGAGGATACATGTATTTGATGAGTACGTGTGTACAATCTAAGAAACTGAGTAAAGTACATTCTTGTTTCCATTTTTTTGTGTGCAATACATGTAGTTAAGACTGGAAAAACATCATCTCTAATTGTGTGAGACAACAGTATTGCTTATACAGATCTGGAGTTATGTATTAATGGTTGGATGTGAAGTTCAAATTTTGAATGAGCAAAACAAAATGTCAATTTGAAAGATGAAAATACATGTATAGGAGTCTCGTCTGGTCAAAATATGTAATAACTCAACTTCATAAGTAGTCTGAGGGTTCTTTGCTTTAGTGAAAAATTGACACTTTTACATTGGGGTTTGTTTTTCCAACAGCCTTATTGCAGTACTTCTCTTGCTAAATATAAGATTGTTGAACAAACATAGTAAATTTTAGAGAGAAGAAATAACTTTCTGAGTTGTTTGCTTAAAATGCACACCATGGACCGTCATGAAGAATTAATAGTTTGAGGAAAATGTTTTATTTTAATAATTTTCTCAAAATATTCTGTGGTTTAAGAGTTCAGATTAATAAAAGAAAAGTGATTTTTCTCTCTTCTTTACAGTGCATGTTCAATAATCCTTGTGTCTGGCAAAGATGAGTACAATGTAACTGGGGCATGCCCACAAAATCCGGTTGCTTTCCTAGAAAAATGAAAGAAAACGCATGAGAAATTTTGAGCATGTGGAAGTCCAGGTCTGTATGACCAATCAGTTGAAAAACAATTGTGGACATCTGCACTTTCTTTTCTTTTTTTTTCCCAATGCATAATACATGATTGTGGATGTACAATGTCTATTATGCCTCTCTTCATTGTATGCCTTTTTGTTATCACTGTTGACTGTCATTGGATAATTTCATTATATGAATATGACTGAGTGAGTGAATTACTAAAAACAGAGACTTAGAACTGTTTATGATTCATTGCTTTTCTTGAGTACATGTTTTAGTAACAATCCATACTTTTCACCAATCATTGAATGCAGCCAACTTCAGGCTTTGATTTTTCTTATGATAGCAAAAAGTAAGAAACCAAATCACAAACGGATATTTAGTTGACCATAAACATAACCGTTTGCTTTCATTTTCAATTTGCACAATTTTTTTATTTTTTTTTTTAAATCTTCTCATCTTTGCACTGATCACAGCTAATTTACCAGGTTTAATTTACATGACAGTTTTTGCCAAAAGATTCTTAATGAGTTCATCAGTTTATCTTACCTTGTACAAAATCACGCCAATTTGAAATAATAATAATAAAAATATAGCTTTAATTCACAGAAAGAGCAAACAATATTTACTGCTTCAGTATTTCATTTTGTGGATACTTTTGTTTTCATTTCTATTTTTTCTTTGTTCCATTGGTTCATGATTTTTTCCCCCCTAACTTTGTAACTTTTATTTAGTCAATATTTTGTTAACATTTGGAAATTTGTTGGTTTTTTTTTTTTTTTTTTTCCCTCTTCTGTAGCCTTTTTGCACAAATGACACAAGAACATGTGTGTGTGTGTGTGTACAATTTGTCTTGAAGTAAAAAATGAATGAGAGTGATTTCACTGTTTGCTGCACACAATGAGTAAGTATAACAAATTCTTAAAAATTTCTATAACATAATTTTTGTAAAAATAATTCAAAAGTGTATAATGTGTTACACTTGATGAAAATAAAAAGATTTGAAAAAAAAAGATCGTTTTTTTTGCTTTATATGTTTCACTTGTGTGTATGTGAGTGTGTCCACGCTGGTGTTATTTTTGCTTGCTTGTTTTTTTTCTCTGGGAAATAGCTGACTACATAGATACACCGAGTGTGTGTCTATCGACAGCTTCAAAATGGGAGATAACTTTACAAGTGCCCTTATTTTAATACATATTACATTGGTTATTGCCCCTGAATTCTCTGAGCTTGGGACGTTCTAAAAAATTCTATTCAAGTTTTACATAAGTTTGCTCATGTGATGCCTCCACCAGTCTTGTCTTTTAAAACAAATTCTGAATACAAGGAATACAAACAAAAATAGTAATGGAAAAAGAAGACATATTCATTGCAAGTAAGTGGCATTGTGAGAATTCATACACAATTAAACCAGGATTCTATCAATTGATAACGTAATACAATTCATGATAAAATAAACTCTTTAGGTGCATAAAAATATCTCAATTTTCCAATTTAAAGAAATGACATACATACTTAAAAAAAAAAAAAAAAAAGGTATTTCATACAACACAATCATTTACCAAAATATACATATACAATAAATTGAATTCAGAAAGACAAATGTAAAACAGCTCAACTGTTCTGTGGTACAAAACTATACATACATATTATAATGTCAGCATCAGAAAATTGATTAATCTGCAATTTGTGCGATAATCTTTGCCTTAGAACTGATTGGCGTGACTGGTGAACAGGTCTCTCCCTATAACAAAACACATTCTTACTGCATGAAAGGCTTAATCAGATCTAGATCTAGTAGGATTGTGACAAAATTTAGTTGGCTTATCTGTGATAAAACAATACAGTGTAAAACAAGAAGTACTAAGGAAGTACTGTGGTCAGACTCACTTAGCATATTATGTGCTGAGAATCTCTATCAACCAGCACACAATTACATCACCTCAGAGCATAAACTATAATTTCTTAATCTTCGCCATACATTGCAAAATTGCTCTCTTTGAATACCGTACATACAATGCAAGCCTGACTTTTCATATGGAACTGGAAGTAATTTTTTTTTTCAACTTCCTCATACACTGTAGAATTTGAGACTCTGGACTCTGGCAGACAGCAGTTTTCAATGGTCTGTTCTCTCACCTCACTATACCATGACAAACCTCACATACCTGTAGTTCGGGGAAAGAAAAAACTGTTGTTTTCTCCTTCAGAGGCTGGCATCTGCCATATCCCCTATTGTGCACTGAGTTCAAGTATAAAATTGGGACTTATAACCCCACATCATATGGACTGGGATACTAACAATGCACGTGCTGTGGTGAGTAGATGTTTCAGCTTTGCCGGAGACAAAACTAATCATACGAATATTCCTTCAAACTTAAGGAATCCATGAAGTTTCAAGTCTCTAGATAAAAAAGTAAAGATTCTGAAGGACTTCAAAGGTCAAGCTTGGGTTTGTCAAACCTATAGAAAAGCTACACATGAATATTTATATCAGTACACATTTGATCATTACATTGTACAAATTCTAAGGCAGATCTGATTATTAGAGGAGCTTCTCTTCACCTGGAAAGACAATTCTGTAGTGAGTAACATTTCTCACCGGGAGTACTTGTGCTCAACTTCATGACTAATAAAAGTATGCAAAACTCCTCCCCAGAAAGACAAAAATATACTGCCAATCATAGCAGTCATACAACTACTTGACTCAACTCAGTCATGAACGTTTTTAGTTGCAGTGTACTCTGCATGAACTGGACATTCTATTCAGTTATCTTCCTTGACTTCAAATTGAGTATGTCCATGATTAGTGGATAAAATGGGTGGAAAAAATAAACACAGAAAAAAACAACAAAAGGTCTTTACTTAATGCTAAAAGTGTCAGAAGAACCACTGAAGTGTCAGTATTCGTACAGTAACATTAATTTATTTTTGGTCAAGAATGACTGTTTTTAGACCTTAACTCCTCACTGCTGTGAAAATTTTGCTCCATCCACTGCTAATCCTCAGCTGCACTCAGTCCTGCCCATTGTGTGCGAGCGAGTCAAGACTCGTTCTCTACTTTCCCACAAGCCATCTAGTGTTAACTGTTACTCAAATTTCACTAACTGTTAAATGAAGAAGCAGATTGTGAACCCGATTTGGGTTCTCATCATTACCTCATCTGCCAGTCACCAACCAGGGAGCTCTTTCAATAGGTTCTGTGTATAGATGTGAAATGCTGGTCAGTGATCCGTACATTGGACTGGATCAAAGGAGAGGAAGAGGTGGTTGTTGGTGGGCTGAACATGGATGTACCACATATGTTTCCCCCACATGATAGACCAATTCTTGGACGTACCTCGCACTATTTGCAGCCATGAAGCAGTTAATGTCAGAAGAAGACAAGCACCTTTGCTGTTGAACTGGAGGTTATTTGGACAGTAATTTATACATGGTATGCAAAACATAATGAGCAGATATTTGAGCAAATCAAAACCTTGACACTTTCAGGGTTAATACAAGACCTTGTGAATACAATGCGAGGAAAAAAAATTATATATATATATATATACATGTATATATCCTGCTTTACTTAATTATTTTGAAAAAACACTTGATTATAAAATACTGAACATTCTTTCCCTATCAAACCACTAGGGATGTCAAACAGTTTTCATAAAAAGTCCGGAATATTTGTGGCTCCATATTTTATTGAGTCAATTGGGCAAATCTTACCCTATTACGGTGTTGGCAGAACTTTCTAAGTTTCCACTGGTATACATGTACGGATTGGCACTGATTTATCACAAGAAAAAATATTTTAAAAAACCAATCTAATGCAGTCCCACCATGCATGGTCATTATTTTTTTCAATGGGAACACAAGCATAATTACATCTTGATTGGCACTTTCTATATAAGATCTAGATTGGGCTCAACTGTACTGTTTGACAACAATGGACTCAAAAACATAAAGTCAGACTCAAGAGTTGGAAGTTTGACATCCCTATCTAATATACAGGAGAAACATGTCCAAAGAGGATGGACTCACTTTGGTATTGGAAAGACATCTTCAGATCTGTGAAAGTAAGGACTCAGTTGACGCACATCAGCTATAGCTTCCTTCTTCATTTCACTGTGCCCACTTCTAAAGGCTACCATTGCACAATACACAAAACATATAAAAATTTCAGAAAAATGAAATAAAACTTAGCAAAATAAGGATATAAATTTTGTACTGACTGTAATTACATGTCTTGGGAAAATGGTTTTTTTTTTTGGGCTTTTTTTTTTTTTTAAATTTTATCTAGTATTGGAAGGCGGGTAATTCACAATGAATTAAACATCGGCACAATAAAGATAAGGAAAAATCATATTCAGCACTAAGTGGAGTTACTTTAAAAATGAAATTTGAAATTAAAAAAAACAAACAAAAAAAATAACATATATTATGAAAAGCTGAGTTCAGTATTGAAATGTAGTAATTTCAAACTGAATCAAAGATGAAAAACAGAAGGAAATAAAATATATGTCATGCAAGGAAGTAAAATAAGCCAGACACATGTAAAATAATTAGTGTCAATGGGAAAATGATATTTAACACCTGACTCCTTTCACTCCTTACAAGACATGACCCATACATATATTTTCAAAAATTAACTATTCACTCGATACTACACAATCAAAGCTTTTATGTGAATACTTCTTTTAAATACTGAGAGAAGATGATAGTTTGAACATTTGCATTGCAGCCTGTCAAAAGAGTTGTATGTCGATTTTACACCAAATTAAGATATATAACTATCATCTAAAACCTAAGTTCATACACTTTCTTATGCTGAAGTAAAATTTTAGGCTTGTCTGACTTGCAGCCAGAAATTTTGAAACTGAAAAAAAAGACAGGGGGCAATCCCCTCAGCACAGGCTAAATCAGGAGAAAAATTGACAAAAATGAATAGCTCACACATACATCTATATATTCACCTCATAATATCTTGATAATCTTATATAAATATAATTTGCCCATAAGAGCAATATTTTCTCATTCAGAGATGTCTGCAATACAAAAACACTGATATCAGACCGACTTCATCACATTTAAACCCTGATTTCTCTGTTCAAGTCCAACAATTTACAATTTATGACTGGCTGCGAGACGTTTCCTGTCACAAACATTCAATAATTGCTTTAAAAAATTTTTGCTGGCAAACAAAACATCTTCACTGGCATTCGGTATATCATCTCCTTTATCTGGAGAAATGTTTGCCATATGACACTTTATTAACATAACAGAAGATGGGGAAAGATAAGAAGAGATAAGATCATAAGAGAGAAACTTTATTTGGCTCCAAAAGAAAGAAATTCCTTTATAAGCAAGTGCAAAGGGAAAAAAATAAGACACACACAAAAAAACAGGGTCATAAACTCTGGGAGGGGGTGGGGGGAGGGAGGGGGAGTGGTTGGGAGTTGACTGCAAATAGTCTTTTCTGCAGTAACACAACAGATTAAACCCAGAAATGTAAAGATATGAACAAGCTTTTGAACAGCGATATGAGAACGAACCATTTTTTGTTTCCGTGAACCAAATGACACCCTGTTGCTTAGGCACATGAGGGATAAAACAAGCATGGGGGGGGGGGGGGGGAAATCACTTTTGCTCTTTTCATAATCAGGTATTTTAATAGAAATTTCTGAAAAATTCATGATATAATGAAAATGTTTCCCTCTTGTTATAAAAATTTGTTCACACTTGTGGTGCATATTTCAAGTAAGAAGTACAAAGTGACTTTTTTTTTTTTCTTTCTTTGCAATATTTGATTTTTTTTTTTTTTAATCTCCTGCAAGGGGAAATTATTTATCTGATATTTAAAAATGGCTTATTTGGGCTATTTTTCCATGGAATGATCAAACCACTAACAACAATATCTCATAAACCTTGCAAACAGAGCTGTTTTTTTTTTTCAGAAACAGACAATGTCGAACTTAAATCCATATTTTCAAGAGCCTGAGGCAGTCTGTCCATTCTATTCTGCTGAGATAAGATTCTAAACCAGCTCACCCTTCACTTATGAATAAGGTCATTTTTCTATTAAGACAGAACTAGAAATTATGCAGATATTTAGCCATAAAGGGTCTAGTCTGTGTAACGAAAGTGTAAGCTCAAATGCTGTCTGTCATGCAACAAATGAAATGCTTTGGGTGTCAAAAGGAATATATTGCATAGCTTTTTGTCATGTTACAGAAACACAAAATTGCCCAAATCAGTCTGATCAAGATACTCAATAGATTTACAACCTGTCAGCATGATGTACATTTTGCTCATTGTCATTGACAAGACTGGATTGAATTTATCACTGGGTCAATCTTGGTACCAAGAGTCAGTGCTAAATAACCGTTTTCACCAAAATAGACACACCCAGTTCTTTTTCCAGAGACATCATTAATACCACACATGAAAAATGTGACATGAGATTCAATTCATTTGGTCAAATGACATTTGGATTTGGGTATCAATGGACATATCCTAAACAACAAATGTGGATATCCATACTAACTCACAGGCCGCAGACTTCAACTTTGTATTAACTTTCAGAATGGATACCCATTCTGATTTACCAGGCTCTTTGATTTCAGTTTTCAATATGACCATCCATAATAACTTTTGGGTTCTGATCTCTCTTTTCTGTCAGTTTTTACAATGGACATTCATACCAACTTTTGGGTTCCTATCTCAGTTATCTGTCACTTTTACAATGGATGTTCATACCGATTTTTCGGTTCCAACCTCAGTTTTCTGTCACTTTCTACAATGGATATCCACACTGACTCCTAATCCTATACCCTCAGACTTCAGCATTCTGTCAGACTTTAGAACTGACATTCAAACCAGCTCATAGAACTCTGACCTCAGCTTTCAGTCAAATTCAGAATGGACATTCATACTGATTTCCAAGTTTCTGATCAATCAGGATTTTTAGAAAGATCTAGAAATGTTATTTCAGATAGATTAAATATTCTGGATAACACTGGCTGTTATCAAAGATAATGAACATGGCAGGACACGCCGGATTATCACAGCAGCTGTCGTACATCCTCCTGGTAACACTGTCGTAAGGTGGACGGGTTAGATTCTTGTTGCCCTTTGTGGACAACCCACAGATGACCCTTGACAAGAACAAAAACGGTGTTGGCCCCTTGTAGTATTTTTCCGAGAGAGTTGCAGTAGTGCTGAAGTAGATGCCTGCCAAATTACACATCATTAACATGTGATTATCATCAGTACAAACAATGCCAGTGATAAGACTAGAAATCAGACTTAAACCAAATATAACTATCAGAAAATGTCACTTGAAAAAAGAAATGTTTCAGAAGTTAAGTACCAATTCAATAAAATCATAAGAGCACAACTACAGGTTATCCAGTGACTTATACTTTAGACAATTATTTTTTTTTTTTTTAGTGTCGCAAGAAGGCTAAAGATCACTTATGCCATTATTTCAAAGAAATATCAACATGAAAGTCACATTATCTTATCACCATTTCAAGTTCTATTTTTGTTCTTCACTAACATTAAATCCCACTCAAGACTTGTAACAAGCAGGAAATAAAAAATTCAAATGAATCTCTAGATAATGTCAGTATGATATCAGTAATAAAAAAATCAAATCACTAACCTCACATGAAAATATCCAGTATCACAAAGGGAAAATATTCAATATTATGGAGGATCAAAAATTCTTTTTTTTTACGTAATGACAATCATTTTATCATAGAGACTGAACCTATATGGGTGTGCTGTATTTTGTTGCACCAAACCAAAGGCATGGGTGAGTTTATGATTTTGGTCACTGTGAATTGTATACATAGAAACAAAATGCTAAATACATAAGTCTGGGAAAAGGTAAGAAGACCAGTCAAGAAAATTATTCAACAGTCAACTCCATGTTCCATCTAGTTAGGTCCTTCAGAAACCTTTCTGTTGTACTTGCCTAAGTTAAATATAGAAGTTAGAAAGACACAAAATGATAGTCTCTAGTCTACATATAAGGGAAAGGATAAGAAAATCGACCTGTTAATATTCAACAATGAACTTCATTTTCCATCTAGTTAGATTCTTTAGACAGTTTTCTGTTATCACTGATTAATTTTTGTATAGAAGTGAGAAAGACATAAAATTATGATCTTCTGGTTTACACCTACCTTTGCCCCATACAGCTCCATTCATAGTGGGAATCCGTAAGTCAAATCCTTCCTTGCAGATGAAATCCTTATTCTCTTCCTTGGTGCCATGCCACAGGTATCTTTCTTTGACATTGGCCACTCCTACTTCTTCTTCCACATGTTTGCGTTTCCTGAAATATGTGGAAGTTTTCAATCTACAGTTTTAGATATTACACATGCATGTGACCAATAACCCCAGGTTATTTCACTTTTATGGGTTACACTCATGCTGTATCTTGCTACGCCCTAGTACGTATGTATTCTTTACTCTAAAAGTGTCAAGGAACATATCTAGTTAAAGCCTTGCTCATTATAAGTCCTTTCCAAACAGAAACAATGTGATAATATGCTATTCATAAATATGTCTCCAGTTAATCAGAATGAGTCGTAAGGTACTGGACTTGAATAAAGATACAGTCGAGTCCACGCAAACCGAACTCTGATAATCCGAATTTCTGATAAATTGAATAAAAATGAAACAATAGATT